>JAGVSQ010012482.1:0-11614 GCA_022683975.1 Rhyacophila evoluta
TCCTCCTCAGTTTTAAGCTACAGTAAGAAAGCATGCCCAAAATGAAAGCAGTTGGTTAAATTCATGGACATATCCAATTAAATATAATTTAACGGCTGCTGAACCTTAATGAATCCAAAGATACATGACTGGATGTCCAAAGGGTTCAATTATTGGCGGAGAACCAATTCTCATAAAAAAAATATCATAATAAGTCAATGCGGAGATTTATTACTATGTAATACTGCTTTTTAGTGGACAAAGACTTTCTAGATCATCTATTCTCAACTGGAGTCCAAATGCCCCCCCAGGGGGCTACAGAGAACTAACTCAAAATCGAAGCGGGTATGGTAGATAATATATATTTAAGTGATTATTTACCATAAAATTGAAATACACAACTGGTTTTTTTTTGTGGTCTGACAAAATGAAAATATAAACTTAACTTCTTGTATTCTCCACTAGTTTTATCTAGCAATAGCTATCACCGTCATAAAAACCTCCTTATTCATTGTTTGTGAATTATTCTCTCTATTTTTTGAATTCATACAGCTTAGAGTGACAAATGTATATCGAGTTTCCTTTTTATTTTATTAATAATACAGAGATCATGTAAAATATTTTTTGAAATGTTTATCGTGGATTCTAAATATATTTATTTTTATAATCATTCCAACTGTCACTATTTTTTGTATATATGTATTGTATGTAATCCAAATTTTAGTATTTGATAGTTAATTGTTTTATTATACAATATTAATTTACCGTCGTGATAGTTATATTAAGATGACAAACATAACTTAAATATAATGGATTTTATTCAATTATTTCGATGGCTTCACACTAGGGCTTTTTGAAGTTTATATATATTATTAATATAAATTGTTACAGTAAAAACATAGATGCAAAAATAAGCATGCAGCTTAGACATATGTATGATATGAAAATATAGTGAGTGAAAAAATGTATATGCTTGCTTCAAAATAACTAAAAACCAGTGTCATAACTTAAATATATTGAATATTCTCACTATATAACCAAATCACACAGATTTTATAAAATGTACTGCTTTTCAAGTTTGCTTTCAAAAACAACATCGCTGAAAATATACACACATATTTGAATTTAATTAACTTCGAGAAGATCTGTTTGGAGTTGGTCGTATTGATCTATAATTCATTGATGTATTGAGGAGATTCTATAAACAGTATTGAGGTGCTGATTAGATTAAAACAAATGTATTTTAACCTTTGCAAAATCTTTTTTTGTCTTGTAAAATAAACATTTTATGAAAAAGATCTTGTATTCCAGCTAATCCGAATAAAAATAATTCATTAATAAGTGGTGTAGCTTACGGAAAACCCAAATAGCACTTTTTTCGAAATAAATTTGATAATCACAGATACCAAACAATCCACTTATTATAATACATCAAATTATTATATAAAGTTTGAAAATATTAGATGTCTGTGACAATGGGTATAATGAAAAAAAAGAGTAATTCTGCTATTGTGTTTTGTTACAATTTTGTTCGATTTGTATAATTTTGTTACATTGTTTAAAAAAAATTCGGAATACATTTTTATAAAAACCGCTCGGTTTTGACTGGAAGAAGGAAACATGAAAATTTTTCGACTTATCTTTCAATTCAATTTTTTTTAATATATTTTAAGTAGGTACTTACCAGAACCAGATTCTTAATCAATCCCACCGGGCATATGGCATCATCTCTTATTGGTAAGACTTAATTTAGCAATGGTTTGAGAACTTCCACCGGGATCTACCCAACTCATTTATCGCCCTAAACTTGTATAGATTATTTATTTTTCATATACAGTTATTAAATTATCCAAAACGATTGCTGTGATTGGTGAGCCTTCAAATAAAAGCATGTAGATATCTTTCTTTCGCGACGTTCAGTAGTCGGCCCGTGCGGCACCAATACATAGAACTTATTCACTTCCCCGATGCTACAAAAAGCTCTTGTTCCCGAAGTTTTCAGTGAATATATTTTCAGTGCTTTTTTAGCACTTTTAATTTATTATCGTCAAAAACAATGTTGTGACTACTCTTTTTTTGTCATTTAAGTCAAAATCACATGCACGAAACGTTTTTATCCACCAAAAAAATCTGCGGATCCTAAGTGCATATTTTCCGTATAATTTGCAAATCTTTTCAGTGATTTTTTGTATCTATCATCACACATGTTGGGTGATATATTTTATAAAAATATTTTTTTCTTAGAACAAAAAACTCTAATCTATTATCTTTGAATCTCTGAAAAGGAATTGAATACAGTTTGGATTTTTTTTGTATCAAGATATAAACATTACAAAGCCTCAACGAACACACCAAAAATCACCGACATAAAATATGGACCAACCTCATATTTGAGAAAACATATTCCCTTACTTTAAAATTAGCAAAAGTTCTAATAGTCAAAAAATTTTCATACATTTATTCATTATAACCAAAAATAATTTATTAAAAAAAAATATTAAAATAAAAACATACTTTATTTAATTTAATACTCTTGCCTAAAGAATATCTAAAGTGTAATGAAATAATATTTGTTCTACTAATGTACATCATCTGGTTTAATTTTTTCACATTCTTTTTAATATCCTATAATAAAACACTTGGAAACGTTTCTGCCGGAAAGATTTCCTTCTACGGAATTACATAAATAATGGAAACATTATTAGCTGCTCTTTAAATAAAGGAAATATGTTGAATAAATGGTTTCCCGTAACCTGGTAGGCTTGGAAAAGGCTTTGGTTGAAATCCTATATCTATGGGCCAATTATTCTCAATTAGCTTTTCGTCTTTTCTGATGGGCCTTAAGATAAAAACATCTGAGTTGTTTTTCTTTAACGGGTTTCGTACGAATTTCTTTATAGATTCTTGAATTGCAAAAACATTTTTATTAATTATTAATCTTTATTTTCATATACAATAAAGCCTTCATAATGCTTTTTCATATATAAAATTCTATGAAATCGGAGTATATTAAAAATGCTGTATATTTTGGTTTAAAAGGCTTTCCATGTTTTCAAATTCTGACTGTAAATAAACAACTAGCCGGATTCCGTTGACTTTGTGAAGGTTATAGATTTTTTAACCAATACTCGTTATTCACAATGGCTCTTTTCAAAAATAATGGTAAAAATTAATTTAAGCATTTCCTTTAGAGTGTCGGAAAATGTATATTATTATGATAATACAAACACCACATTAAATTTCAAAAATCATTATTTAAAAAAAAAAGAAAAAAAACAATGGCAAAATATTTATACTGTTCATAGTATTTTAACATATAAATTCACTTTATGCAATGATATCCATTTATTATTGCAAGAAAATTCTGAGATAATTTATAATATCATATGTAGTATTTTATATAGTAATATTATAATAGATCATTTTGTCTTTGGCTTAATGAGTAAATATATCATAAATTACGGTGCGGTAGACGAGATGCTCTAATGGCACATCCATTACCGCAAGAAGAGGTACCACTTGACGTTCTCACACGGGACATCCTATACATATTGCCCACAAAGCTTCTTAATGACTGAAATACGTTGGCTTTTACATTTTAAATTTGTAAAACGATCCGTGCTTTCTATTCAAAATAAGATTATCTTCGTGAAACTTGAGACACTCAAGTTTTATTTAAGTAGAATAATGTTACTTTAATAACATAATTTTCAGTAGTATTCAAACTTTAAAAATTGTCTGTAGTACTCATTGTTTTTTCAATAATATTTTAAATTTTATGATAGAAACTTAAATATATTTCTATGAATATAAATAATTAGATAAATATATACAAAAACGAAGACATTTTTTTTATTAATTTTTATTCAAATTGTAATAAATTATATGAAATATACAAAATATATTTACTTATACTAATAAAGAATAATAGCTACATCGATATTATTTTGGTTAGTTATTCTTTTTTTATTTTATAATATTAATTTTTAACTAAATCATTTCAATGACATTCATCAATACATCATTCAAAATTTTCAACAATGTACATATTCTTACTAATATGGATAAGAAACTTACTTATTATATGGATAAGAAACAGTTTTCTACTCGAACTTATCGTGAAATAGCACGAGATTTACTTTTTTACTCTACGTCTTTACACCATAGGCGTTCATTGGACGATTTGGTTACATTTAGTTGACTGTATTAAATACATTATTTACTAGAGTAGAATTTTATCTTGTTGAGTATCTTAATATAGGCATTATTGATACAGCTACAAGAAATTCGTCATTATTGACAAAGTGGCACGGTAAAGTTTAACGTCGCAATTTATTTTGTTCAAGTTGTACCTCATTTGGGATTCTTAGGCGCTAAAGCCAAGTGGAAAATGTCTTTTTAAATTCATTTATCATCGGCGATACGCGATGGAAATTTAAGTGATTTATCCGACGTTGAAATAGCATAATGCGATTTTCTTCGAACAAAAGGAAATAAATTATTTGGAAATTCGAGAAGGGACCCATTTCCAAGGTAAATTTGACGCTTTTTTTGACTGCGTGGATATTTTACGGCGTTATGCGCTATAAAAACTTTTCCGGTCTAGAATCTAAATTATTTATGTGTGTACTTTTGCTATCTTTTTGCAATATTACGCCTCTTGCATACCCTTTATGTGGGGAAAACAGCTTGATTCTATTATATCAATCATACATTGTAATTCGGGGTGTTTTCTTATATAAAGGCTTCTATCGTGGGAGGGAAAATAAAAAGAACTTTACTTCGCAGAAATAGCTTTTTAACAACATGAATGTATTTTTTGTTACATTTTCGTCGAATAAATAGATTAAAATTTTTACTATACCAATAGATAGCAAGAAATATTAATTTGACAAAAAAATAGTTATGTAACAATTCATTATAAAAGATTTTTTTCTCTGCCATATTCACTTCATACACATAATATATGGCCACGGCATAGTACGTCTACAATCACTTGCTAGTCGGTTTGCATCTTTCCTACTCATTCTGGCATCATCTTGTTGATAGTATCCGATAGTCTTTAAAGACACCGGAATTCCACTGGTCGGAAAAAAGAACGAGCTTAAAAAAAGATCAACTTAAATTATAATTTATTCGTGCAGTTTGGACAAAGTTGTAAATATCATATGAAAGCAACGTTGATAATATAAGTAGAAAATGATAATAACTTCCAGTTGCCCTCCTAATTATATTTTAATAGTAAACTGCTCGTGTATTTGTTTATTATTATTTAATTTAAAACTGACATAACATTTTCTTTGAATAAAAGGAATTTTTCGCTGTAGAAATTCATTAATATTTCACTGCATTGTTTTCCTTTGGCAGTTTTTAATTCGTTTTGTTTTTATATTTTTTTCAGAAATATGGCACCGCTTGATTTTTTTAGAGTACAGCGGCTTCGCTGTGAAGCTGTACTGAGATAAGCGTAGTTATAGCAAAGTATCGAGCGAGTGAATTGAAGCGTAATAAGGTGTTTTAGTGTAGAGAAGCAAAAAGAGAAAAAATACTAAATGAGTTCCGTATAGACTTTATATACTGTTCATAAAAACAAATAAGATTTTTTTACGCTTTTATATGCTTTTAAAGTAAATGCATCTCAGAGGAAATTTTCTTGAATTAAATTCAGACGGAAAGGAAATTTACTGACCTATTTTCAATATTTAATATAATCTATTTGAGAACAAAAGCTTCTTTGAAAGAGTAGTCAATTAAAAAAATTAATTCTTTTAGAACTTAAAAAAAATACTCGTATATATTAAAATTACAATATATTATTCTTTCAGTATATTATAAATTTCGTTTTTTTTATCCGTTTTTGAGTCACGTTTATATTCGACATTTTTTTATGAAGATTATCTTTAAATAAGACCCATGGATACCATTATATATTTTTCATCTTATCATTCATTGCAAAAGACTATTTTGAAATTGATTTATCGATACAAAAAAAAATGTAAGTATCCTGAATACCCATGGTTCTAATTTTTGGATGTTTTCAAATATTGCTTTGTTACTTAAGTTCATACTATACTAACAAAGGCTTATTTTTGTTATTATATTTTGAAAGTATTCTCATTTATCAAAAGCTCTTATTTCATCTTGCGTTTTATGTCGATAACATCTGAGAATCGGTTATTAAAGAAAAACTTTTTCTGAAACACGCTAGACTTACTTCAGAGTAATATAACTAACCGTCAGCGAGCTTCCAACGTATATCGTACATCCTCCGGCGAAACGGCGCCGTGCTTTGGGTACAAATTAAATGCCGTCCTACTTTGAGTCTGACGATTGGACGCCCAAAGAATCGACGCTAATTCCATATAGCCTTTGACCGTACTCGTCGAACTAAACTTGTCTCTCTTACAGGACGCCCTTGTTTATACGCGGGTTCAATGAAATTCACGGACGGATGGCCATTGAAACAACATGGATTTACGTGACTGTTTCAAAATTAAAATTGTGTGAATGCGCAGGTACGCTATCCTCTACTGGAGAATAAAAAACAAATAAAAGGGAATCAGCATCCGTTTGCACTATAATAAAACTACAACGGTACGAATCGTGTACTGTTTGTTACGTGCTTCTTTAACTAATACAAATAAACATTGTTTTGAAAAGGTTTAGTATCTGCTACATAACATATTGAAAGAGAATAAGTAGTGAACAACATTTTTGTACTAGATATTCTATATTAATAAATTTCTGACTTCGTGATCATTCTAAAAATATATGGAAGAGAACCACTGCATTTAAAACTCAACATAAATATGTACACGTCAAATTACACGCGTATTTAATTTTAAGCATATAAACATAATATTGTTTTATTTATTTTTTTATTCCTAGCAAAGAAGTAAAGATTATTTTAACGTGATTTCAAACATAATATTTTAAGATATTATAGTCAATATATTGTAATAAAAACTTATCATTTTCTCAAAAAATAAAAGCATATTCTAATTATTCGTCTTTTTGAAGATATACTTTTTTTAACTTCCCATTCGACTACCACCACCTTATAACTAACTATATATCTTTATCCTATATGCAATATTTTAAAAATTAAACAAACTTTTTAATATTTTCAAGTATGACCATTTTTTTAAACTTTTTTTTCAGTTATTAGCTTAAATTTCAAATCAAGAAAACTAATACAAAGTTCTTATTGAAATGACCCAGCGAAACTAACTCCAGTTGATTAATGATTGCAAAATATCTTATTGATGATACTAATAAGATTTATATTCAGTAGGTGTAAATAATAAACGTAAAAAACAGCAATTTTTCTATCCTCTTGCTCCATGAAAAAATAAGTTATGATACTTGATTAGACTCGTGGCCATTAAAGATGCAACGGTCCATTACATTAAAGATAAACTGGTTCAACCACCCATGAGCTTCTATTTAGTACATTGAATGACAAATCGAGGATTAGTCGTTTTACTTTGAGATGAAAAGAGGAGACATTAAATCGATAAAATTGAGTAAATTGATGAAGCAAATAGATAAGAATGTTTGATGCTCAAAAAAATATTTAAATACTTTTTATATGTTATTAAGTATACGTTGTATGCATAGTATTGAATTATTCCCATAATATGTATTACTGTAGTATTTTGAATGTTTAATTTTGATGTAAAATAAATATTTTATACCATCGATTACAAATTATATTTTTATTTTTTTATTGTGCTTAATTTTTATTGTAACTATAAAAATGAAAATACTCTGATAATTAATTGAACCCTTCAAAGAATAGCACGTTATGTAATATCAATGAAATTATTTTGGTTAGTATTGCTCGTTATCTCTTTTTTTTGTTCTGTATCATAAAGCAGCTTACAGACATATAAAAAATGTTTACATGAGATAACAGCGATAAAATTGAAAACAGAATGTTTGTTGGAAAAAAATCTGCCAATTTAATCGAAACCAATTGTGAAGCAATCTAATGAATGTACATTTCAAGCAAACGTTATTATTTTCGGCAACAGTATCAATATTTCATGTTTCTTTTATCGTTCGCATTCCCTTGACAAAAAGTATGTCTGGATATTTCAAAATATAAAATATGGTTTCCGTGTACTTTCAAAGCACAAATACCAATTTTATTTTTTAAGGAAATCAGCCTTGCGAACCTTTATATTTTGTAATAAATAATGTGGAGCTTTTTTCAAAGCTCATGCTTGTAGGGGCGAACTGAGCTTCCTCGGCCTATAAGGTGATTTCCGTTTCCGGCCCTACCAACGGTAGACTACGTAATAAATAAACCATTTTTCGTTGAAGTACAAAAAATTCCGACAATTTATAAATTTCCGAAAAACAGTTACGATTTTACGCCAAAATTATAACGCCCGTTTTGTGTTTGTGAAAAAAAAAACGTTTTTATTAATGTGAAGTCGTTTATCAAATTTGTTGATTATGTTATAACGATACTCCGAGTCAATTGCTCTGAAAATATTTACAGCGGTATTTCATTTTAAGTGTGTGTGTGTATTTATAGCAAATATTTATTTCTTCTTCACATTATTATAAACTTACCAGCTTTATTATTCGGTTTGCCTGAGATGCATGTAAACTCACACTTTATTTAAATCAATTTAATTCATTCCGTTATCACATATTTATTTTTAAAGTTAGCTATTTACAATACTTTGGTATTTTATTTATCATTAGTAACAAAGTTCCAATTTTAAAGTAAAAAGCACGGAATCAAAAAAGTATGTAAAATTCACGGCTTTACTATTCACCGTTTAGTAGGAGTTCTTATGGCAAACCTATACAATTTTGGTTTCTATTTTATATGATAAAACATAGATAAATTTACTCATATAGTACACAAAATTCAAATCAGATTTTTGGTATGTTTTTTAACACTTTGTCGACTTATATATAGAGTTCAGTTTTAATTTGAAGTTTTTCCCTATCTTTTAAAATATTAATATGTAAATTATTTTTTATATCACTCATTTATTTACCATATGGTCAAAAATAGTCTAGCATAGTTTATGCATTTTTATATACGTTATAAAAATTTTAATGAATAATAATTAAAATAAATTAAAGAATTCAATGAAGTAATATCATTACTAGTTAAACGTTATCAATTTATAGACTTCTCTTATGTTAATAATTGTATACAGTAAAAAATAAAACATTTTATTTTAAAATACTTTCATTGTATAAAAAAGAAATACTCCGTATCGCATAATATATTTTCAGCATTCAAAGCCGAATAAACCTATGCTGCATTATGTATTGATCAATCTACGTGACAACTCGATACACTGTGACGTTATTACATTGCAGGAATAATATTCAGCTGTCATTCTGTCACATTACCGCCCCGAGTATCGGAAAGTCACGTGAAAAATGGACTTGGCATGTTGTCGTTTGGAAAAAAATATGACGCGGTGGTATTAGTGTCAGGCAGCCTTCCGTCCTTCGTCCCGTGAAAATCTGGCACTGCCTGCTCCGCCGCCTCCACTCGCAACCCTCGTCTCCGTGACGGCTCCAGGACACAAACCCTGGATTAGGCACTGGATCGCTCAGTCAATAAAGTGACAGATGGCTACGCTAGAGACATTCAAAGTTTGTTGTTTCGGATCATTTTTTGTGAACAACATAAAAATCAGACCTGATAGACTCTATTCTATTTTTTATAACTAAGTAAAATAAAAAAATATAATTATACACAGAACACAGTCTATAAACATATTAAGAACTATTTCATTGTATAAAAATAAGCGTAATAGTGCAATAGTCTCGTGAATCATATACCTGTATTTAAATCTAACATATAAGTTGATGTAGTGGAGAAAACTTAACTATTATAAAACATAATTTTAATTGAAAAATACTTTTATAATGAAAAGGAATATTTATGAATTTCTTTAATAACCAGTTACTCAAAATTAATAATTTCACAGTAAACGATACATCAAAGTAAAATCGGTGAGCTTTACTACGAAAAAATTAATCTTATTTATCATAGATATAATATTTGGTATCTTGAAATTATTTATCTCATATATAATATAAAATAACTTTTACACAAAAAATACTCAATTACATTTATGCATAATACGAAAGATAAATCGTTAGCGGGAGAAAGAAATTCTAATACATAATCAGCAAAGTATCGAAAAAAATTATTATCCAATAAATAGACGTATTGATTTTGAATGTTGGTATACTTATCTCATGTCAATTAACGCATTTCCAATTAAGTAAGGATCAATACTACGATTATTTATCTTCCTCTATTCGTTTTACTTCTCATCTTTTTTTTCTTTTATGGGTTAGAAAAACTAAGGGGAACCCATACATCAAACGGTCTGAACAACATAATATACTTATAAGTCTAACATATGTCATGACATTCAGCGATATATTGTAAGTACTCGGCTACTTGTAAATAGTATCCACATACGGCAGGTTATTATAACAAACAAAAACATACAATACTAATAATAAAATATGAAAAACAGTCATCATAATGCAAATATTCTACTTTGGTTTACTTCTTGACATGAATTAGCATATTAAACTTGAAATGTGTCATTTTAAATCAAAATTAGAAAAATCTCAGGATGTTTGTATTTATAATAATTGTATTTCTAAAGAAATCATAAAAAAAATTTTACATGTGTTATACCATGTTACTACAATATTTATCGTAAATATAATATGTATATGTATGTCCATTCGGAAAGTGGAGCATATTAACTTTCACAGTGTAAAAGTGTCACTTCGGAAATGGAGTATATATGGATTTGGATCTTCGAATTATGAAGACTTATCTTAACAAACTTTTTCAAAAGGCAACGCAACCAATAATTCAATTTTTAGATATCCAGCCGTGTTCCTTTGAATTAAAAAATAGCCCACTAGGCACCCGTCAAATTCTAACTTCGCGCGCATAAAGAATTAATAATTCACTTTGCTGATATGTTTATACGCAATCCTATATTATATGCATTACATCTTTTTTAAAATTAAATTTAGATAAATAATATAACATTTTATCAGTTCTGACCTGGGTCCGATCCCTGGGAATCGCATCCTTACTATACAGGTTGCTGATTAATATCTTGATGCAGATTAAAATAAATTTATAGACATTTCAAATACCCATTGTATGATTAAATTATCCATTAGTGTCGATTAAAATTTTGAAAACATAAATAATATAACAATAGTGTACTCTTTAATGAATCGATTCCTAAAAATCAAAAATGTCATATATTATATTAGAATAATTTATAGTTATTTACTTTAACAATGTGTCTACAGTATTTAAGTTTAAGCACTTATATGTAATAATTATTTCATTTTTTATTAACCTTTTTAACCAATACAAATCTAACATACTTTGATTATCTAGTGACTAGAAGCGAAGAAGAATAAAAAATATTATTACTAAAACAGTAATAGTAATAAGTAATAATAACCTGTCTCCCTGGTAGCGTAGTTGGTAGCGTGCACGCCTAACGATCCGAGGAATGCGGGTTCGAATCCCCATCTGTGTCGGATTTAAAAAAAAAATCCAAAAAAATGCAGGACTGGTTGCCTATTAGGTTGAGTAATTGTC
>JAGVSQ010012483.1:0-11614 GCA_022683975.1 Rhyacophila evoluta
AAGTCGTCTTCACATTGCGGAGATCCATATACTCCTCTTTCGGAGTGGAAATCTTTACAATGTGTAGATCCATATGCTCCACGTTGGGAGCGAACATGGTATGGTACATGGCATGAATCAGTTGGATTAATAGGAAAGATTTAATATAACTTTTTCAAAACACATCAGTTTGTCTAATATTTATACTGCATTTTCATTGTGATATAATATGAACTCTTGTCTTAATTATAATTTATTGTAATATTTTAAAATAATAACAATATACTTTATTAGTTATTTTTAATCTTTTATATTTCCTCTGCTCCTAACTAATGGCAAATATTCTGATAAGTGGTTTTGGTGAGGAAGAGACGATTTGTATCTTTTTCATACCATGCCTCGTTATATTCGAATGAAGGTGGAATAGACAGATATGATATATAGTCAGTATCAATTGCGTATTTTAGAAGAAGTTTTATTTATCCGTATAATGTTTTATTAAAAGACTATGTATGTAATATGTATACTTTAATAAGTGTTGATAATGGAGCAACTGTTATTTTAAATTTGAAGGTCTCATTATCCGCTACATCTTCACACACGTTATATGACGTATACCTTGGCGTAACGGACATGGGGAACGCTTCAAGGTACAATAAGTATCAAGTGTATCTTCCCACTAAATTGTGTGTAGTTAATATTCTAACAAAGCTCCGCTTATATCGAGATATATTCACCATACACGTAGGCACCAAGTTACATTCGATTTGTATAAAAATACGAATGAGATTAAAAAAACGCTGCTTCATCCGCCAATTCGAATAGGTAAATCTCTTAACGCCCGACACCAACTAGCTCCTCCTGTCAGTGTTGCCAGCGTAAAAACAATACAAACGAACCAAATTAAAAATACTAATCTCTCCCGCGCTTTTTTCGTTTCGCGCCAAGCGAGATTTCTTTTTTGTTCTCTTTTCAAATACGTTCCCAGTATCTCTGCACCATTCCGTAAAGCAGCTGACTGTTTCCCATCACACTTCGTTATAGTGAAGTTTTGTCTCCCTCTCTCGCGTGTGAGACATACGGAAATCGTGCTCTGTCTTGCTTGAGCTTTATGTCCTGAAAAGTGTTTTCGATGGTTTGTTATGCACATGGTACAGTCAAGCTATTACTTAAATGGAAGCATGCGAATATAATAAATAAATTTATTTTTATATAATTTCAAATAAATATAAGTTACAATATAATATCGTTTCTATATTATTTAATTACGTCAATTATACAATACTGTAGACTCCAGACCAAATAATAATCTATTATCAAATCTTTGAATCGAGAAAAATGTCGTATCATTTGCGTGTTGTTTTTCAATACTTCAACATCTAATACACGTATTAAGACCATTTAAAATTTTCTAAATCGATGCGTGCTTAAAGGGGTTAAAAAGCAGTATCAACTACTAATGATTAATTCCAGTGTTTCTTGAAAACAAAGGAACTTTAATTGTTTATGTTTTTATTTGTGTATAATTCGATGAAATCATTCAGCCGACATCAATAATTACGTGAACCAACAAAATTTTCCCTAATTTATCCACAGAGACGTATTTTAATTTTTTATTTTGACTTCATGGCAATTTTTTCTACTATTTTATCAATCAATCAAGTTATATCAATCTCATGAAGTGATTGACTTCTTGGGAGAATCCTTCATTATCTTCCGTAATGAATTGTGTCTGGTGGACAAAAAAAACATATTAATTTAATATATATGTATATACAAAATGTTTCTTGCGGAAAGTGGGTCCCGTTGAAAGTTTTCTTTGTATTTCTTAACTTTAACGATAAATGCAGCTTTGTAAGCCACGTTTTAGTTTCACATATAAATACTATAGATACATAAACTAATTAATGTTTTTAAATAGTACATATATATCGCTAGGCTTTTGGATAGTCAAAAAATATTATTGCTTTTACAAAGGAGCTATAACATGAATATTTAGGTAAGAACATACTATTTTACGTGATATTTAAATATCGATTAATTTTGTCTATTACGTTTGCAATCAAAGGATTAGGGATTGGCAAAAGATTTAAATATCTTAATTATTTTTTTTTAAATATCGAGTAACTATATTAAAGAAAATATATCGACAACTTCAATATTTATCAAATTTATAAACTATACTAATACAATTTAACATAAAGGATCCCAAAGTTAAATGTAAGTAAAACCATTCAGTATATGTACAATCTTTAAATTGTTTGTATGTTCATAATGCCCCAGTCTACTTTTTAATATTCCCTAAATGTCAAATGCCACGTTATATAATATAAGAAGTGTCAAACAATTAAAATATCTATATTAAAAAATATATATAGATAAGTACCTGCTCAGCATATGCGATAGTATGTAGATTATTAAATGGATGTCATAAATAAGTAAATATTACATTATGTAATTATATTAATACACCTAACATAGATTTTATTTGAATATATATACATATGTTCATGTACAATTTCCGTTCAGATATGAGAGAAAAGTCTTACATAAAAATGTTATAAATCTAATCGTTAAAAGCATTCTAAATTGATATTCCTCATCTAAATATACATCAAATACATCCTGTATGAGAATGTGTACATTATTTAAGCAGTTACCAGAGTCAAACCGATAACCTCCGATTGATGCCAATTCACAAAAACGCGTTATTATTCACTTGGCCATGACAGACGTTATAGAGATGTTTAACCATATACGCTCCGATAGTGGAGTATATGGATCTTGCAATGTGAAGACATATTTTGAAAGCTTATTATTTACGAGAATTGGTTGTCAGACAATTGCTTGCAACAGGCGTCCAGTTGTGCATTTTCATATTTAAAAAAAATCTAGAGATGTGGGAATCGATCCCGCATTCCCCGGATGCGAGACGCGCACGCTAACTTCTACGTTATCGGGGAGATAATAAATAGATGATATTAAATATTGTCGGTAATTATAGATAATTGTAATTTTTATAAGCATTTTATGAATATTTGAAAATAATTTTATCGTAATATTGTTGATATGAATTTTTCTCAACAAAAAAATATGGAAAATTTCTTATCGCACTCTGAATGTATACAGTGAGTAGTCAGGCCAGAGTTGTGCTTCGTAGAGACGCGCAGTAAATCAATACGAACCATCACGACCCACCTCTTGCAAAATAGGGTGGAACCACCCCATCGGCCGTCTCCCTCCGTCCCTTTGATGAATTAGCCGGTGCGAGAGGGACGGCAGGCCCACCCCGAAGGCCTCGACAAGTCAGGGTAGGTATAAGTTTACACGGATCATATTGGATGAAGATATGCAGCTTATATTTGCAATATCGATTGAGTATGTGTTTTCGGTATGGCGTGTTTTGTCGTTAATTTGCAATGCAATCTACATGCAAGACTTATTTACGATGCTTATCTAATTGTAATTATTTTTCAATTTCTTTTTTTTATATCAACTCAAAATATCGACAAGTAATAGTTTTTATGATTATACGAAATAAATTAAATTTGATTAGATTTTTTCTTTCCTTGTATTGCCCAGCATATTTCAACATATTATTGTATATTTCAGTGACGTCAAATCTTTTTAAAACGTGGCATATCATTTATAATATTATGCTCGTTCACTCTGCTTGGCGTCGTTTTAAATCAAATTTAATTAAGCACGGTATTTGAGACTTTGTTTCCGACACGAATAACTGTTAATAAAATAACAAAAATATCTTTTAAAATTTAAGTTCTATATTTTGTTATAATATTTACTTATAAACTATGAATAGGTACTATAATATCTCACAAGTATATATAATATATAAAAGTAGTTTCGTGGAACATTATTTCTTGGCTAAGCACACTGACATTAGGATGGGATGTTTATGTTCTATACACAATATATAATATTATAATTTATCATTTTGTCAGATAATTTCAATTGCAAATACTACATATATTTCATTTTATATAGTGATTTTTCACTGTTTTTTATAATTCAATAATACTTAAAAAGTTTGTTGTAAGTCATTCTATATACGACACTAACTGTGACTAATCTATTTTTAATTTAGAACGTTCAGAACGGTTTCACATGTCGCCCGCGAGCTAATGGTTGGTTACCATTGCCATATCAAAAGGATTGAATTCTAGAGTTATAAATAATTTGTGTTTTGAGAATTATTCCAAAAATAATAAAACAATAACAATATTCTCTAAAATAAAGGCTTTATCTTTATTATAAATATTCTGAAAAATGGAGTATATAAGATATACGATTTTATTTACTTGCTCAATAGTTAATTCAATATGATCTCATCGACTTTAATTCATCTTAATAATATTATACGAAATTGCCTGATATGGTCGACTTAACTCATCAATGTATAATATTAAACCAAGCAGATGGTGAATCTCATGACTTGAGAAATTATAGAAATTCCCATGAAATTTGTCAGTCACTCGACTAATACCCCGATCTAGACATAATGGATTACTTGTCTAGAAAAAAGTTCTTTAGACAAAAAAATAAGTTTTCGAATGAAATCCTATATGATTTAAGTAATTCTATATATTTCTATTTGTAAACATAAGTAGATGTTTAAATACGATCTAAAAATATAGAAAAAGCTTCATTCTGGAAAGTTTCTTTAGGAAGCTTTCAGACGTTCTCGCTTGTCCTCTTTGAACGCGTTTCCCTCACCATTTAATAATAATATCCTACCCCGTTTCTTATTTTCCACAAAGCGGGTAGAGGGAGAGTGGGAGCCAGTGTGACGATGAAAACAAAAACAAAATTATTAATTATTATTTTTCGTTGTCTTTAGGCTCCCGAGTAGGTATATACTGGAGCCAGACGAGCGGAATAAAATAAGTGCTAGGCAAATATCATAAATCTTGATACGTACGTTTGTAGCAGTCAAATCCTGAATCGTGACACAAGCCGGCTGAGTTGGGATGTTACGGGCGTGTTGGGAAATTATTAATTCACTTTGGTTCCAGGAGACTATTATCCATTTATTTTATATTACTTATGAACTCTTATTATATTTAATGAGTAATGCCACCAAATTAATATTGCGTTTCCATTTAAATAATGATGAATACACTATAAATTCAATTAATATTACGAAATAGTTTATACTCGTTTCAGTATTTAATAATCAGTGGCATTAATAAGGCAAGTAAAACGCTAGATCAGTTGATTATGTATTTTTGTATGCTTCATTTTTATAAATAACTTGCGGTACCCTGCCATGCGTTGTTGTAGCTCAGTCTAGTTAAATTCTGCTGTTTTGCAATACGAGCATATTTTTACCTGTCACAGCTGTAACATTTAAATAATATTAGGTATATAAAAACACGCGCGTATTTAAATGCAACATGGTGTCAAAATTTTAATGCAATCAATGAAGAACTTTTGGAGATTTAAGATTTTGAACAAACAGACAATTACATTTTTATTTATTTAAATAGATGAGTACATGCATCAACGGAGTCATGAACTGTTGAAATAATATACGTACTACACTGCTTTTAAAGATTCATACATTGAAATTAAGCTGAAAAATAATTTATACAATACGATTGTTACTTATGGTAACAATTAAAAATAATAAATAATTTAATACATACATACATCATCTGTTTTGATTGAATTATATTTCAAATAATTTTTATCCGTATTTTAATCTATTTAACGTTAATTTATTCAGTATTAATTACGATATTATACAAATAATATAAAAGTTAAATTGTATGTGGGACAAACGTGTTTTAGACAATAATGGAATCCTGTTTAAAAGAGAGATTATCTTTACGCGCTAACTGATTTCGGCTACAACTAAATTTTTATTTTAATATTTTATCCATAGAATTGTTTACGGATCACTCACTCTGATTTTTTGACCTAAATTTAACATTTTGATCTTCTAAAATAATTTTTACGAAAAATACTGATAAACTTTTGCAAAAAAGATTATTTATTACGACATTTTTGGTGGCCCAGTAGATAAACGAGCTCGCTTCGTTAATGGCCGCACGCTGCCTTAAATCCCATAGACGGATGAAATTTAAATAATAAAATGTGAAACCGGACACACAATGGGTGATGATTCCGTTATAAGTTTGGAAAATCATATGGTATATATTTTGAACAGAGAAGTTATGTACTTCCGTTTTAAAGATGTTGATAAAAATTAAATAATATTCTTAAACTATTATAATAGTGTTTTTGTTATTTGAAATAATTACTATAAATTGATTTGGATTAATCATTATTGGCGATAATTTTTCACACGTCTCTCCGCTACCCGAGAGATTAAAATATGCGTCTCGCATCCTGGAAATACGGGCTCGACTCCCAACATCTGCTTGATAAAAACAAACGAAAATACTAGACTGGATGCCCGTTCCAATTGAAAAATTGTCTGACAACCGATTCTCGTGGATAAAAACTATGAAAGCATGCTTTCAGATTGCGAAGATCAATAAGCTTCACATTTGGAGCGTATATTTTCATACTGTGTTCATCCATATGCTCTACGTTCGGACCGAATTTACAAAACGTAAATATACTTTAAAAAATGTCGGTATAATCGTAGATCTTCATAAATAAGGGAGGTATTTTATATGATTTCTTTAGGTGCATTAAAAAGTATCGTTTTTATTTTAGTAGTGTTTTAAGTAGCTATTTTTTATTGTTAAACTGGGAAAATTATTGTATTATTTGATTAGATATTTTAAAAGAAACAAAAACACACTCACGCAATGAATGTTAACTTATTTGATCATATTTTGAACATCATAATTTTCGTGTTTTAACGTAATTATTAAATTCATTTCAGCGTGTACAAACATCTAAATTTTGCTAACTCAAATGCTTACAGATGGATCACAACTGAAAATGCGATTTATCACGTCAAAAGATAAGTGTGAAAGAATGTGTAGTGAAACAAAAAACGGATGAGTGATAGTAAAAAAATCGTTTTAATTTATTAAACCTTTGATATAAATCATTAATGAACATTTCGTAAAATTTTAGTTTATTAAAATTACTTAAAATTAATACATGCAATAGTAAATTAGTAAAACTACACGATCTGTTTAGCTCGTAAGAGATAAATTACAGAAAGAATAGAGCAGTCTCACTGCACACAGTGACAGTCTTTTTTACATAAACAACAATTGAATATAATCTAATATTAATTGAAATTTAAGAATATAATTTCCTTTGGTGTTTACCTTATAAGCATAAAAATGTTTGCTATCGTAATTTGAGAAAAATTGATAATAAAAGAAGTGCCCATTACGATTGTATTCTCCATAAATGTATTTGTATTTGACTATTTCGTTAAGAATATTGGAATATTAACTGCAATACAAATGTTCTTTGATGAGTAAACTAAGTACTATTCCGTTAAAGATGTTAATTCATTAAATAAAAAATAATGTAGAAATATATCAATTTTTTTACTCTTGTTATAACGATGACTTAAAGCGCGAAATTTATATGTTTACTGTTAGGTGAAAATTACTTAATAATACTGTGTTGTTGTACCATGTCATGTGCATGTCCCGTATTAATTGCACAGTTAAAAGTTATGTAAAAATATCAAAAAAACGTCACAAGAAAATTTAACAACTTCATTTAGATCTGCGACTTAAACTGCAAAACATATAACTATTTTGTATTCATATCTATCGAAAGTGTGTCGTTTGGAGACAGTTCTACAAATGAATCGTTTTCTTTTCTCAATTCGGTGTACCAAAAGTTATAAGCATGTACATCATCAAATCTGGTCTTGTTATGTTGTTTAGCCCTACGCACGCCAACGATCTACCGGTGAGTCGAGCGATAATGTGCCCTGTACGCCGACGACTCACCCGTGAGTTGAGACAATTTCTTTTACTAAACGTACAATATTCTAAATCGGAAAAATGGTTTCAACATAAACTTATTAGCACATTAATGCATACGCATGACATATATGACGTCATACCAAACATCTGTAAGTTTCAAACTTCTAAGTCAAATTATTTTACTTGCATGTTTTAATATCTCGAAAATGTCTGGCGTACTGAGCAAGATCACATACATCACGACTGGCATTTAAACAGTTAAGTACATGTTTTTTTCTTTGTGAATATATACATTGTTTTAATCCCTCAGATTTTCGAAATCAATCTACAATCCTGCATGAAGCCAGCAATCATCTGCCACCGATTTTTTTTTATACCGAACGATTTTTTTCGGATTGCCCTTTTAGCCACCAACACATTCACAGAGGATATCACTGAGAACTGAATAAGCCCATTCGAGTGTGTATGGGTGAGATATGAGTTGTATTTTGCTATGCTTCCACAAAGGTGGTCTGTGTAATCGATTAAAAAGGCTTCAATAAAAAAATATTTCACAAAAATTGCCATGTCTTTATCAACTGAATAGATTTGATTGCAAAGATAATAATACGGTGAACAGTTTGTCATGTATTGTAATACATAAATCTGTCGAAACGTTAAAAAAACTCATGGGTATAATTTTCATGCTATTGCTATTGACTAGACTATTGTCTAGCAATTTTTTTCATATCGGCATAAAATATAGTTAATTATAATTGTAGATTTAACTTTAAATTAATCGTCAACTGAAAGAAATATTTTCACAAGTGTTACAATTCATGTGCATTTAAAATGAATACACGTTGCGATTGACTTTTTAAGATTGATAAGATATTTTATCTCATCGGTAGCGTAGTTGGTAGCATACGCGCCTAGCTATCCAGGAAATGCGGGTTCTATTCCATATCCGTCGGATTTTAAAAATCCAAAAATGCAGGATTGGATGGCCATTAGGTTGAGCAATTATTTGACAAAAAATTCTCATGAAAAATAATTTGTCATGACGTCCTCCATTCTCGGAGTAAATAATTTAACACGGTGTATATCCATATGTTCCACTTTGGGAGAAAACATGCACTTTGGGAGAAAACATGGAATAAAAAATACATTTAACTATAAATTAAACGTCAACTGAAAGAAGTATTTTCACAAATGCTATAAACATGTTTACTATTTATTACAATGTATGTGCATTTGAAATGGTTATATATTACGGTTGAATTTTTGAGATACTGACGTATTTTGTCTACTTGTTATCAATTATGTGCGTTAAGTCATCGGAGTCATGAAAAGTGGACGAAACACTTATCATAGAACACGTAATCACTGTCCGCAGTTATTCATAAACTAGACTATACATCGAATTATATAAAACAGTCTAATAATAACATGTTTATTTAATTGTACGTGAATTATTAAATATCTTATTAAATTGTTAAAAGAAAAATATTGTGAGAGGTATAGATTAATATTCACTGACATTAGAAGGCCAGGGTGGCGAAGTTCTCTCCATGGCTTCCTTTTTTCGTCCATCAGTCGAAACGCTTTGTATTCCTCCCTCTAGGCGCTACTTTCCACAAATGCGATCATTTTTTGCCGACACTTTTTTGTGATACATACATCAAGTAATAATATATTGCACTGAACAGCGTCACATGGTTTTATATACCAAATCGCACGTAGCTAAACTGGACACATCTGTAGCAGTGTGTGTATGTCTTTTAAATAAATACTACATACATAGACGTTATGTTATTTCAATAGCTACCCTACTAACACTTTTTTTATGTCATGGTTGCTCCCAGTGTAAAGCAAATGATCTACGAATTGTAAAAATATTGACTTTGAAAGTCTTAGCACTTTGTGCTCTCTAAAAAATAGTTTTTCAGACAGTTAATTAATCCAAAAAGCATTTATTACTGCATTTTTGGATTTTTTATAAATCGGATAGATGTAGGAATCAATCTTGCGTTTCTCGGGTGCAAGACGAGCTTGCTAGCCTCTACGCTATTAGGAAGACTAAGAAACTAATTAAAATATGTAGAAATATGGCGTTACTACTAAATCTACGTCTCTTTACACTTTTATTAACGTCATCTATCAAAATGGCCTTTGGTTAATAAATAGATGTAGTACATATGCTAAAGATTAAACATAATCCTATTATATAATACATATTCCAAATTATAGAACATGTATAAATAAAAATTCGATATGAACTAATCAATAAGAAAAAAAAACAATAAATATACGATGGACGCATTTTAAAAATATGAATTAATCAATAAGATTTCAAAGAATTCTACTTTTGTCTAATTTAGCCTGCTTCACGACAGTAATTCTAATACACAATAACACATAACCCAAATATACACATAGAAACCCAAAAAACTTATTATGATTTAGGCGTTGTACGGCTAGACATGGATGAAAGGGATTTGGGACAACTTGGTGCTGGTATTTATTGCAATAGTGAACTAAAGAGGACTGAAGAAGCTTCTTCGAGGAAACTATAAGACATCTCTTATTGGTATCGTAATGATAAACTGATGATAATAATTTCACTACACAATTTTTCAATTTACACCAGCTTTGGGCAGTAAATTAATTTAATTGTTGATCACTTTAAATAGCTATATATATTTATTGCACCATTGAATCACAGAATAAGAACACTATATGTATTATTTATAGACGAGTAATTAAGATAATAAATGTGCTAATACTTTATGTAGGTAGCGTATTATATTATTAATATTAAAATATATGAATGACATTAGTTTATGTGGTATATTGTGACAATGTCAAAACAAGACTAAACATTACACAAAATTACTCCAAAACAGATCGCAAACATTACCTGAATAGTACAGTTTTTGTAAAACGTGGCAGAAAGAAACTTTCACTTATTCATTGTTTTCTATAACAAAAGCTTTAAGATATATTGCTTTGCATAATATCTCCAGAGAATCAGTTTTATGAGGTGTAGTATTTTTTTGTATTGAGGGGTCTCCCTAAACATTTTTATTATCATATTACTAAGAAATATTTAGGTTGGTAGCGTGCGCGCATAGAAATCCGGAGGATGCGGGTTAGATTACCTATCTGTCGAATTTAAAAAATCCGAAAATGCAGCACTGGATGCCCATTGGGTTAAGCAATTGTTTGACAAGCAATTCTCGTGAAAAATAATCTATCAAGACGTCTTCACATTGCCAAGATCCATATACTCCTCTTTCAAAGTGGATATCTTCACACAAATGCTCCACGTTGGAAGCGAACATGGTATGTAAAAATAAAATTAAGTGACAATTTTTTAAATTATCGTTACATCTAGTGACATGAATGTTCGTAATTATTTTATTATTTAACGGCGGGACATGTTTTTTCTGATAGGAATATATTTATTATGTTGCATATTTTGGTAGCCGAGGGGATAGGGTGGGTATTTCGGAGCTGGAGATTGCTGGCTCGATTCCTGCAATTACTAGATTTTTAAAAAATACAAAAATGCAGAACTATATGGAATTTTTATTTGAAATAATACATGTTATGCTTCTTATACAATATCATTTAATTAATTAATTAATATTTATGACTGATGGTGCTTGATGATTTGTACAGGGGAACACAAACTGTTCTATTAAATAATCCTGCATTTTTGGATTTTTAAAATACGACAGATGGGGTATCAAACACGCATT
>JAGVSQ010012484.1:0-11614 GCA_022683975.1 Rhyacophila evoluta
TTTTGACGTTTCTCCGAGAAACATTACACTATACATTTTAGTATTAATTGTGTATTATACATTATATATTTATTTCAAGTTTATGTATTTTAATTTAATTTTTGAAAATGCGTGGCATATGGATGTCAATTTGATTTTAACTCGTGGCGATCAAGTAGTTAAATATAAGGTTACTTAATTACAAATAAACTTTTAACCAAATTTATTCTAAATTATAATTATCATGATGCCACTTTCAAACATGTTTTCAATAAATGTCCGTATATATTGTTTTATTTATAAATAAAAGTTTTATGCACAAAAAGGAATATAATATCGGTAAAAATTCAAGCACAAAGCGACCAAAAGTTGAATAAGCAGAATATGTCCAACCCACAAAACATTCAATAACTTTTAAAGTAGAACGTTTTTCAATTATCCAGTAATCAGGGACGGTGTAGTATACGCCATGTAGATATTTAATTTTCATATTAAAGTCTTAATAATATAAAAGTCGTACTAAATCTTACTTTGTTTCTAAAAAAATAAAATAGATATCGCGATCGATGGATTATGGCTTCAATGTCTTATGCTTAAAGGCCTATTACACTAAATAATTTGAAGGCACCCTTACCCTTACTAAGTGCGATGTAATAAGCCTTAGTCACTTAAAGCACATACAAGAGCCCACGCCCACTCTGCAGTAAGAGCACTTGATATTGTGTAGTCTCTCTAACGCATACACTAAACTTTGGTCAGTAAAAACCATTACATATTTTTTGTGCGATTTATAGACTTCATTAACTGTAACTTTGGACATGTTAATTAAAAAGGTATCACACTTGCCATTGTCAATAATAAAGTTAACAGACAGTACACGAAGTACAAAATTCCTCCATTTCATTATTTCAAATATAGTGACTAAATTGTAAACAGATATTTTAGATTTTTCAACCGATGACAGAAATAGATTCATCGATGGCTGACACGCTAAAAAGCCATTTTGGTAATTTGGTGTCGAACAAATTGTATGAGAAAGCTCATTATTTGAATAAAAGTTGTCAACGAGCCATTAATTGGAGCAGACCACAACCGCAGAATATTAAATTTAGCTGACGCAGGTTTCCGCCCCCAGTTAGTTTCATAAACTATATTTGATATAAATTATGTATTATTCAGCTTTAGGTGTTCACAGTAGCCTAGTGGACAAAGCTCCGGAGAAAGCTTGAATTTTGATGTCTAACATATTAAGAGATTTTGTAATAAAAATATATTTTTTCAAAAACTATAATGTATAAAATATAATGTTTATTGTAAAACATACATATTTAGCAAAATACAGAAGAGCGATTTACATTAGATTTAAATACACGGATACAGACACTACCTGTCCACCATCCACCCGCCTACGCCTTACACCTGGTCTTAATCAGGCGTATCCCGGAGTTCTGATATCAAGATTCGATGTACTTTTTTCGACGGAAATGTCCCGGGAGTACATATAAAATACCCAAGATTTAGGTTGTCACGCACTTAAGTGTGCTGAAGCTAAAAGAAATAGAATGATAAAAAGCTAATTGAACAAAAATGAATAGTTATTTGGTCAAGCAAATTATGTGAAGAAATCATCACGCTTGCCGTATGAGTCGCAAACTTTTAAAAGCAATGAAATTCGCACTTGTGGCAACCAAGTCAGATGGCCAGTTTGGTTCAATAGCTGGTTGGATCGACTTGAGTAACTCTTCCCGCTCCGTACACATTCTTGGATATCTCCACAGAATGTGATTAGCATCCTATTCTGGACATGTTGGCTGTTGCCACACAAGTATTGTAACAATGCCAAACCACACGAATAAAAATCAATCAATAACCACAGGTATAAAAATCTTCGATGTATGAGGTTAGGTTAGGTGTTCTTATTTATGGTAGGTGTTTTTTTAACAGTGTTTCTGTAACTAAGAGTTTCTGAAAACTGTATTGTTCAAGATGGTTTTTGGCAAGGGAATCATTTTCTTAGAACCCAATATAAATTTCAATTCCGAATAAACACACAGTTTTAATATTATTTGAACATTAATATTTATTTCATTTATTTTTAATACTTTAATACGTTAATTTGTTTTAATGCTTGCTTACACAAATGCTAATTATTGTAATTCATATAAATATTTTTCTCCATACAATAACATGTTAATTGTGTTTGTTCAAATATTATAAGCAGCCATGTGCTTATTTCTACATAAATACTAAAAGCTGACTTAAGTTGCTTGCATAGATGGAGCCATTACAATTGCAAGTGAAGCCAGTTTGGGCCTTCGTCGTCAAGACATATTTAATTGATTAATGTACCTATACCATACATTAATATGACATATGTACTTCCTTTTTTCAATACCGCCAACCACGTTTTCATACTCGTTATGTCTCTATCCCATAAATTATATCACAAACTTGTAATTTTTTTGAATGATACCGGTGGTCAAGCTTAAAAAAATAATAAGTAATGAATTGAGCGATTGGATGACAAACAATACCAGTGAAAATCATTAAATCTTGAAGTGTCGATCTATACAGGCAGTATTACCTAAAATGAAAATATTAGTACGCGGAAAGTTAAATTTTTTTAGTCCTGCTGTATTTTAACAGACAGTGTAATAATCATCAAAGTAACTACTGGGCTTGGTGATCGAATTGATATATTATAGTCAGCGGAATGTTATGTTGAAATATTAAAATACCATAGTATAGAGATAGTCAACCTTTGACATACCAAGCGCTATTTTTTTCACATTCAGATACATCATGCATCTCAAACATACCTATATTAAAATCTACACAGAATCTGTCCTCAATGTGCCACTTTTAATGATGCAAAGTGCCATGGGCTGGCTTACTTTGCCATGGTAGGTGCCGCACCTTAAAAAAAGCATGGACACCTTTTTGGGAAACAATATCGCTTTGTTTACAACCTATTAAAACAACAAGGTAACAAATAACGTATGCAATAACATATTATAATATATATCTCTAAGCTACCCAGGGTATCGCTCTAAATAAACAAGTATCAAATGGATCACAAAATAAAGAAAACGTTGTACGATATAAGTATATGTATTTACAAATAATAAGGTCACGAGGTCACCAGTTATCGTGTAAATGCAAGGCGTTCCTGGCACAGCATATTATCATTTTTATGAAATCAAAGGTTGGTAGTATGCATCAAATAAAAAATACAAACGAAAATCTTGTTTTGACTTATTCTATACATTATTTTTTATTTGGATTAGCATTTATGATAACATGTAAATTGTAAAAAAGTCTAAGCACTACATTATTTTATTAATTAAATACAATACACGTCATAAATAGTTATGTATAAAAGTGAACGCCGAAGGTTAAATAATAATATTATGATAGCGCTCCACTACCGCGAATATTTAAAAAAAGTAAAATTGTCTAAATATGTTGCCATATCATCTGTGTGAATATTGTAAAATGATAATTATTGATCAAATTATTTTAGTGCAGTTTATAATAACTCATTATTTAGTATATACAATTGTATTATTAACATAGTAGAAATAAGCTTCAATTACGTTCATAAATGAGTAGTAATGGAAAGAAAGTCGTTTTTTGAATAGTATTATTGTTAAAATGAAAAAGACCATTAAACATAATATTTATGCAATTTTGTAAAAGGAGCTTGTGTAAAATAAAGTGACTAAAAATAATAATTATCCTTTACACATAAACATGCAAAGTTTTTGTTCTGTAGCGCTTTTTAAAAATATTATACCTAACTCGATTTGTTTTTTTTTTACATAAAAAAGAATTATTTGTACTTAAAAAAATAGGTACTGTGATAGTGATTCGGAACTAGTATATTTTTTTTAATTTTAAATAAATTATTTGACAGCCGTTTACGTGGAGTGGTTCATTATAGAACATGCCCAACGACGGATGCAATTTCGTCCGCCATATTTCTTTTGCGTAGACATATGGCTAGTGCTCCGGCTCCCCACGTTTGCTTATCATAATGGCTAAGAAAAAAAGCGACGATAAAGCCAATCAGCCCGCTGAAAATGAGCCGGCGGAGATAAATTACGACGAGGAGCCGGATTTCAATGATCCAGATTCATTTGTCGATGATATCGATGACGAAGGTACTGTGGCTTACTCGGCAATATTTGACATTTATTGGAATCAAACCAATTCAATTGCGCTACATTTCTCATATAATTGCTTATTTTGTTCGCGTGTAACTGTCCATAACTTGTTTAATATTTTTTACATGGTATCCAGTGTTTCGTATCCGTAAATGTGAGTATTATTTCATGATAGTTAAATTAACATAACCTAAAATTGTGACGCGTTCTTTTTACAGAATTGCTCCAGGATTTAATTGAGCAGAGACCGACAGAGACAGATGGGGTCGAAAGCGTCATAGTTGTTGACGGCCTTCCCCAAGTTGGCCCAGACCGCTTGGCGAAGCTTCAGACCGTCATCAACAAGATTTTTGCCAAATTCGGTACCATTGTAAATGCTTACTATCCAACAAAGCCGGGTTCGGATGAGACTGTTGGTTATATATTTTTGGAATATGGTCATCCCCTGCATGCCGACGAAGCAGTGAAAGTCACAAATAATGGAAAATTGGATAAACACCATACATTATTAGTTAATCTTTTCACAGACTTTAAAAAGTAAGTGTTAATTGGTTTTCAAGTATCACAGGTCATTTCTAGTGTATAAAATATGATTCTCGAGTACTTACAATAAACTGTTTAAGGATATCATACCTCCTTAGCTAGAAACTGCGAATTCTAGTTACGAAGCCGTACTTACCGACTTTGTTAATGAAGTGGTAAATGGTCTTCTAGGTAGTGTTTGTACGTTTACTTGTGCCCTAAAATGTATTGGTACGCCAATCTTCTTAGTGTTCATATTCACATGTTTAGTATAAGCTATCAAAAGCTTGAAACATGTAATTTATCTTCATTAGAGTACAAAGTATTTAGTTATAGACCAATTTTCAAACAAAATACATATTTCTTCTATATGCTAGATTTCCAAAACTTTCAAATTAATTTGATTACCATTATTTTGTAGATATTCTGCTATTCCAAAAGAATGGGAGCCACCAGCACCTCAGCCTTTCAATGTTCAGACCGATCTGCAGTATTATTTGATGGAGCCCGATGCGTATGACCAGTTCTGCGTTGGAATCGGAACTGGAGTTTCTCTTCAGATTTGGCAGAACTCGCAACCTGAGCCAGTCATTCTTCAAGATAGACCTGTGAGTAGGAAAACATGAAATTTACTAAGTCAGTATATAATATTTAAATCTGTAAACACCATTATTTTGTATTAAAAGTTTGTAACTACTAAATAAAGTCAAAAACCAGTGAGTTAAAGTAGCAATATGCTATAACATACAATTAACAATTAAAATAGCAGCAAAAATTTCACAGTCAACATTATTAAGTTGACGGCATTACACCAATGAAGACATGTTCCCACGTACACAGACACTGCGTAGTTTGGCGTCTTAATGAACTCATAAATGTCTTGATATCAGAAATTATTTTGATACAAAAACTCTTAAAGATATGACGTAAATAATTGATGGAAAGTTTTGAATTATCTCTTTAATTTCAAACAAAAATTGTTTATTGAAGTTTGTTAAAAATATCACAAACGGATGAGTAAATTAATGGTTAGGTTAAGTTAGGTTAGGTTTGGGTTTTTTTTTAAAAACTAGTCGTAGAAGTAGAAGAAAGAGTCGTATTTTAGGAAGGCAATATTTAGTTTAATGAACTGGAGAGACAACAATCACAACAATCATTGAAACATCAAAATACGCCGCGTGTTTGGTGAGTACAGTGTATGTGTCTGATTGCAATGCTCCCGACTTAATAATGTGTGTTGTGTAATATTCACCGCTATTTTTTGTATTGTACACTAATTGCTACTTTTACCAGCTAGTGGACCGAGCAAAAGAATTTTTATATTTTACAGTTGCAGATGGTTTTATTTTATAAATTTTTTTTGCTTCCATTTTTGACTTATTAGATTTTTCTTATGTGTTTTAATAAGCATGTATACTATTTTAGAAGGGTATATTGTATGTTCATATGCTTAAAAATTTACTGAAAGCGTGACAATAATGACAAAAGTAAAATAAAGAAGTACAGTAAACCCCCTAATGCAAATGTAGGTACCACGTTATTCAGGGTTACCTTATTGTGAAATTAGATCATATTATTAAGATTTAATAGATATGCACATGTATTACACAATCAAATAATTTGAACAAAAACGTGAGCATCGATTTACTGGATTATAATTTGTTTCATGAATATACAAGTGGAACATATTTTTTTACTGTATCGTTTGAATACCCCTGGAATGTTGTCCGACAGCGTCGTGCCAATGAATCACCAAACATTTATATGTATTTAGTTTCGCCGGGCGCGTCTACCAAAGTCAAGCGTTTTAAAAATATTCGTTACCCGCTTCAAACTTTATAGGAGTCTACGTTACAGGGGGGTTTACTGTATTTAAGGGATGTATGCCCGAGCTGTAAATTTGTATTGTAAGTTAATATTTGATGCCATCATTGATTTTTTGATTAAAATGTATTAATATAAATTTATGTATGTATAAAATTCTTACACGAAAGTAGTAACCTGGAAATTACGAAAAATAATCATTGAGTTTTGGTTAACTGGATATAATTTATAATATACAAGATAATGCCTGGGCTGACTTGAATAGCAGGCTTTCTAGGCTCTCTTACGTTCAACTCAAATGGAAAAAAAAATCACTTGAATTAATATTTAATAATATTGCAATTTGGTTAATTTATGAAAAAAATTTATTAACCATGTTCATTTCAAATATGGAGCATATAGATCTTCAAAATGAAGTATCTCAACAGATTACTTTTTATAAGGATTCGTTATCAGTCAACTCATGGTACATCCAGCCAATCATTTTTATTAATTTTTTTATGCAACTATTTTATTTCTTTAGGAATGGTCGGAGACGTATGCCACCTGGTCTCCGCTGGGTACATACCTGGCTACGTTCCACTGGCGGGGAGTGGCCTTGTGGGCTGGCCCCAAGTTCTCTCAATTCCAGAAGTTCAGTCATCCGTACGCTCGTTTCATCAGTTTCTCTCCATGCGAGAACTACCTTGTCACATTCTGCCCCAACAATGACAAGCCTGAAGAAAAGAAACTCATCATCTGGGATATTAGGTAATATTTTTTGTAATGTAATTTTATGAAAAAGACTTGATTTTGATTCTACATTACAGTAACTATGGCATTAAACTCATCTGTGGTGTTTATATTTTGAAATAAGCGTCAGTTCTACATTCTATGTGAAACAAGACGCAAAGTAAAAATGAATGGAACATTTTGGAGCTTAAATTTCTTATCATTAATGTTAAAATAGAGAACAAATGTATTATCACATGCAATTTTTATTCTTTCACATTTTGTACTGTCTCGACTTTTTTAGTAGTGTTATATAAAACAAAATAACCTTGCATATTTGGGTATAAAAAATACATTTTGCATCGAGACGTAAATTTGCTTATCTTTATCCATTGATTAAAAAACTGCTGTAATAATATGTTACAAGGATATTTGAAAGTCCCATGTGCTTTATTTGTTTCTCATAAAATTAAATACATTTTTAAATATTAGTAAATACTTTATCATACTTGTTATATTCTAGAACTGGTCAAGAGAAGCGTAGTTTCCCTCCTCCTGAGGACTACACGATATGGCCGATCTTCCGGTGGAGTAAAGACGATAAATTCTTCGCATGGATGGGACCTGATTTGCTTTCAGTTTACGCTACTCCGAGCTTTGGATTATTGGACAAGAAATCTATTAAGGTTCCTGGAATCAGGTAAATACTACATGCATTTTTTCAATTAATAAAATACTAACATAGATTTTAATAGTGACAGCATTAATATTATAATTAACAACTCTAAAATATTATAATTATTGTAACTTGTGTATTTTTTGATACACGAAACAAAACTTTTTCTAGAGCATTAGTTAATATCAATTATTTTGTTTTATAATAATTGATTGTATTTACATTCCACTAAACTTACAAACTCTTGAAATCACCAAGATATTTAATTACTTCAATCACTTAAAGTATTTGGCTCACATATTGTTAAAAATCACATAATCATCTCTGTAAATGCCATATAATTAAGTATTTAGCCTTCTTTATAGATAGAATAGAAATGTATGTATAATATATTTCTAAATTAATATATCAACATTAATTGTTATAGAGATTTCTGCTGGTCTCCAACTGACAACATTCTGGCTTATTGGGTGTCCGAAGACAAGGACGTCCCAGCTAGGGTAACACTCTTGGAAATCCCCAGCCGGTTTGAAATTCGATCCAAAAACTTGTTCAATGTAGCTGACTGCAAAATCCACTGGCAGAAGAGCGGCGACTATCTTTGCGTGAAAGTCGACCGCTACTCCAAGAGTCGAAAAGACCGGTCTGATGTCAAATACTCCGGCATGTACTACAACTTTGAAATATTCCACATGCGAGAGAAAGAGATCCCGGTTGATTCTGTTGAGATCAAAGAACCGATTCATGCTTTCGCGTGGGAGCCGGTTGGCTCGAAATTCTCTATCATCCACGGAGACATGACAAACACTTGTATTAGTTTTTATGGGGTGAATGCTGGACAAGCTCCATCGCTTCTCAAGAAGTTTGAGAAGAAACCGTACAATCACCTATTCTGGGCGCCCTCTGGTCAGTTCATTGTCTTGGCCAACTTGGGTGTGACTGGTAGTGCCCTGGAGTTCTTGGATACATACGATTTTACCGTCATGAACACTGGTGAACATTATCAGGTTGGTAATAGATTTTTCAATCATAAAAGAGTGTCTAAACTATTGTATAATAGATCTAATGTACATATACAACACAAGACTTGAATATCAAACGATGTCTCATAAATTCATTTTACTTTAAGGTGTCTGGAATTGAATGGGATCCAACTGGACGATACGTTGTTACCGGTGTTTCTTCACTGAAATGCAAAATGGACTGTGGATATTTCATGTGGTCCTTCCAAGGAAAGATTCTTCGACGGTAAGTTTTTTTTAGGTCTTTTTATTTATAAAATTAACTAAATGTTTAATTATCATTTAGAACAATCGTAAACAAGTAACCTAATAATATTGCCAGAGAGAAATAGATGTGTACATTATGTGTGCTCATGTGGTACATGTGTATACTTGTGCATTATTATTTGTAGCCTGGAGATGCTGGAAGGTGAAATTAGAATCCAAATAATAATTTATATTTTAAGTTTGTTTAATAAAAAAAGTTTAGGGACTAAGAATATATTATTATGTTCAATGCTTTGCAGAGTTGCCAAAGAAGGCTTTGCGCAGTTCTTGTGGCGTCCTCGTCCTCCAACTCTACTCGCTGCTCCACTCCAGAAGGAAATCCAAAAGAATCTGAAGAAGTACTCGGCACAGTTTGAGTCCAAGGATCGGCTGCGGTTGACTAAGGCATCGAAGGAGCTGGTGGCGAAGCGGGCTGAGTTGATGAAGAAATATGAGGAGTACCGAGCTTCTAAGGTTAAGGAATGGGAAGAGCAGAAACCTAGGAGACTAGAGCTTAGGAATTGTAAGTTTTTTTTCCCAGTATTTAATTTTATTTGTATCAGATGTGAATCATTTGCGATTGTGAATTTTTCTTTAGCATGTAAAATCAAAATTATATGTAATATAAAAAAATAATATAAATATAAATTGCCATGTGTTCATTGCAGGAGAAATTTTGAATTTTAATTGAAATATGTTATTTTTTTTCTAGACGTGGATACTGATGAGTTAGATTCAGATGCGAAGAATGTTGAAGAGGAGGTAGTCGAATTCTTTATCAAGGAGGAAATAACGGTGGTCGAGTAGTCAACACGGCCTCTGTAACCTCCCGGCTTCGGTTGTTGTCCGTTTACTTTTACCGGCAGCTGCTGCAGCCATATTCCATCATCCCTTCATTGCTGAGGATCCGATCTGTCGCTGTGTTAGCGATACCCCCATTTTTAATATAATTACTAACGCTAAGTGGGGTTTTTCATCTGTAACGTCTCTTTCGTAAATAAAAGTTTATTTTACAGATATTTAAATGAAAATTGTTTTTTTATTTTACCTCATGTAATATTTTTTTTCATCTGGCATATTATCATTATCATCTTTTAAAGGAACACAAGATTAAAAATACTTCTTTCTCTGTTATATTTTCATTAGTATCCAATAATTTTCTTTATTTGTTATGAATAATTACAACAAATCTTCATAATGAAACTGAATACATCTCATAGAAGTCGGAAGGATTTCAGTTTGCAGTAAATGAAAAGATAATGATTTTTATTCATTTAGTCATCTTCACTTCTAATTCACATTGGTGATCACAGGCGTGAATATCTGAAGTGATTATGTATTTCAATAATGTAAAAACTTCGAAGTATAGTATAAACTCAGTCTATATACTACTATCTATCATACACAATTATTTTGGAACAAAAATTTGCTATCAGCCAATTGCTCAAGCCAATAGGCGGGTGTTCAGATCTACATTTTAAAACACATACACCAATAGGATTTTAACCGATAACCTCAGAAATGTATGTACTTACCAATTTAGACACCTTAAAAACACTTCTATAGTTAATGCAATATATACATATATATTTTTAAAAATATTAATAATTATTAGTAGTGTAAATAAATGATAAAAATATCGAATAAATGACCATTGATAGTAAACGGATACAACCAAATTACTATGGCTTGTGAATAGATGTGTTCTACTACATATATTACATTTTTTTCCCAGCTTGTAATACAATCTGGTGCCAACATAATATTAAAAAAGACATATTTTAATTTTATTATCAGTCATGTATTCAGGGGAGATATATATATACAATTCAAATTTTCTTTCAATCCTGCCTGCTTTGATTGATCGGCGGGATTTGGGAATTATCCAGTAAACGTGCTCCATAAATTTACAGGATGTTGGTATGACTTGGGAGAATGCAAAGGTTGTGGTGGCCGCTTGCTTCTCATAGGAAAGTAGATTTTTTTGACTACAACCCGCTTTGGATCTCGACAACAGATTGTTTTTTCATAGACAAAAACATAGTTTTACCAAGTTATATTCAAATTCATATTGATATTTATGGTATATGCAGATGTGATGATACTTGGCTTAATTTTTATTTGTATTTTTAAGAAATCGATATCGAAAATCTAAATAGGTAATCTAGATATTGTGGTTGCATGACAATAAAAAAGAATATAAAACTACCTATACTGTAATTACGTAAATTAACACTTGGCTTGCGGGACCCGTAATTTTACGTGATTGAGTACTGCAGCGGTTATCTACCAGACACGGATCATTCCGTGCCTCATATTTTAAATATTTTGAGAGCCAACTAGAGTCAAATACCCTTACTACATTTATATATGAAAACCAGAAAACTTTCTCACTCTATACTTCATAAATGTTGTCACTCCTCATATCAATTTACAAGTGTGTTAAGCTTATTCTATCCGAGCCTATC
>JAGVSQ010012485.1:0-11611 GCA_022683975.1 Rhyacophila evoluta
ATTTAAAACTGGTAAACTTCCCTATGTGAGATCACTGTTAGCGACCCGGGTTTCGTCTTTTGGCATCTTTAGGCTATATTATATGTGAGCAAACATACAATATTATTTGTAACCTTAATATTGTAAGATGCATACTTGATTTTATAAAAATCTTTTACTAAATTTTATTAAGTTGTGACTGGATGTGTTTTTAGTGTGTAAATTGATTTATTTTGATTTAATACAAACACGTATTATCAATAAAATGGAAAAATGTAACAAGAACAAAAAGGTTAAAACGATAAAAAAAATCTTCCTTAATTTATTGGTTACAGAAATTTATATTAAAAATAAAATATTGACCACTTGACGAACCTTTAATATATTGCCATAGCGTACAAACAGTGTTGATGTATGCTTTAATTTGTAATGACTAATTTTTTTTTATCTATGCTAATACTTAATGAATCTATCAGCATTTCTATTTTAATTTAAAGCATTATTGTTTTTTCTAGATTATATTGATAAATTCACTTTCTCTCACTTCAACCATTTGAAAATTATCAAATTGTTGACTCTGACAATTTCAACACTATTTTTGCAAAATCTAGGTTAGGAATCAAGGCTTTAGTATAAAAATTAATTGACTCAAATAAATTGACAAACGTGAAAATATTTTTATTTTTTTTGCGAATAAGTTGACTGACCTTAATCAAATTATAAAAGAAATATGTTTATTTTAGGGCACAACAATCTATTTTTTCTTTTCATAGATAAAAATAATAAATACTAATATTTTAATTCAATTTAATTTACACAGACCTCAAATTGAGTCCTAAATAGATACTTCACAGTTCAGTTTTATCATGATTGAAATATGCTGATAACTAGTTCATAATGCACTAAAATATTATTCAATACCTTGTCTATTAGATATCAATTGATTTATTTGTGATTATTTTACATTTTTATTGTTTCGTTATAGCTAATAAAATATCGAAAATGTATACAAATTGTTATAAATATAATTTTGACTCAAAATAAAATAAACACTTTGGTCTTAATATTTGAAAATATTTACAAACAACTGTATTTTTTAGTGCTGCAATTTATTCAAAATCGTTGTATGTAGACATTTACATCTAAAGTTTCCCCTTTTGAGTGAATGAATATATTCCAAAGTTGAGTAAATATAAATAACGTCATGCAAAAGTTGGTTTAATTTACAATGTTATCTTTCCATCTGGAACAAAAACTAAACACAAAGTTACTCACGCATTTACTCATTGAAATGTAAATAATCTTATTTCTTGAACGTTGTATTTTTGGAAAGTTACAGTAAATATACAATCACTAATTATTATTTCGACTAAATTAACATATGCGGCATAACAATGTCATACGGTTGTTACTTGGATAAATGACTACTCAATTTAGGTTTTATTTATTTTATCTAATGCGGGGTTGCAGGTTTTAAAATTTTTGGACCCAAGAACATAACGAATTATACAAATTGTATTTGTTATCAAATTAATACAAGAAAATTTAATTGGAACAGTAAACCTATAGGTATTAAAAATACCATAAAATAACTGTGTGAACTATAAAATTAATAAATACTTTCATTTGAACAGTTTTTTGTTTTTAATATCGTGTCTCCTAGATAAGCGTACGCGCCTAGCAAACCGAGTAATGCGGGTTCGAATGTCAAATCGTAACAAACTAAAAATGCAGGGGTGAAACCTTTTATTGGGTTGACCAATTGTTTTACAGACAATTCTCGTTAAAAATAAGACGTCTTTACATTGCAAAGATCCATATACTCGAATTTAGGAATGAGCATGGTATAAAAAAAGCTACAGATACCAAATGAAATTATCACGCAAATTACGCAATAATGGTTATTAATTACAATAATGTTTTTATACTTCTGTTATATTGGAAAATTTTCATAACTAGATATATGTTTATATTAATATTACAGTTTTTACGCACCTTTTACTGCAAAAATGTATTTTTTTTATTCATAATACACTTTATAATAGTAAGAACTCTTACTTAAAAATAAGTACGACGTTGTTAAATCAAACAAATAGTTTTTGCATTTTTCAGTATTATGGAAATGTAAAATGCAATAATGGTATGAAAATATTTGATACATTTTTACTATCAAAATGAAAAAATGATCTTTTCACGAAGAAGAAAAATAACAGTGTTCCGTGTATAAACAAATATAACACGACTGTAAGGGGTTTGCACAAGTTACACATCAGTAGAGGAAAAGTGTAAAGCTTCAAGCTTCGGAACTACTCTTTAAAACGTTTACATAATCTGGAAGCATTTTTCACGTGAACAAAAAAAATGGCCGTTGTTAGCTAGTCGCATATGCTTGAAATTACAATATTAATTTTTATAAATGTTTTTGTTTTTTAAAACGTACTATGCTATTCAGGTTTATCTCTAATTCTATTTTACTACACTTAATGTCTAAATTTAGATACAAGTACGTAACGATTATAGTACAAAATAAACCTGGCTTATTTTTCGTTCTTATTTCCACATATCAATTTATTATAAAAAGTTAGAATATTTGAAAATAATAAAATATCTTTTAATGAGTCTTACTAATGAATTTAATACATCAACTATTTTGAATACGACTGATTGGGTTGGATTGTATTAATTTAAATATTGTGAATAAGGATTACGAAAAAGAAAAATACGCACTTCAGAGTCGAAATATTTGGATGCAAAACTATAAATTTATTAGGTGGATTAAATAGATGACAGAATATTTTTGTGAAAAAAAAATGGAAATAAATAGTGTATCTTAAATTTTCATATTAGACTCTTTAAGCGCATATGCTCTACTATTGAACTTGATATATATATACATAGGAATATGAGTTTTATCAAGCTTACATATTTCCGTATAATAAAAATCAGTTAGAGAAAATAGTAATATGATAGAATTAATGTATGGATAATGGTCTTCAGTGACAGGAAATTGACCAATAATTAAACAGCAGAATTGAAATCTTATCCTGGATTAAGGCGTCAAAAACGTCATTAGTTTCTTCGGTTTTTTGTTTTCATTTTTAAGATAAAATTAAAAATAAAATTCTTACCAATATGTTAGATGCATGAATACACTTCATATAAATAAATTCTGAATTGACATAAAAAAATAGCATTCACTTTGTAAATATTATGATAATTATAATATACGATTTTGATAGGTACACAAATTTAATGTAAATTTATTTCACACACACATATATATATGTTCCATACCTTGCTTGTTGCGGTGCATGGATTTTTAAAAATTAGACGTCGTAAATAGATTTTTAGAACAATCTTCACTATCGTTATTTCAAGTCTGAGTTTCCAACAACAGCTCTTTCTATTCGGCACTTAGCTTTTATCTCATATAATTCAATTAGTATACTTATTTAAGTTACTAGCATTTCCAACAGTACAAGTAACTTCTTTCAAAACCAAATCTTGATTGACTAAGTAAGGTTTGCACCTTTTTACCACTAGCAGAATTTTTAGTATTTTCTTTTTTTATTACCTTTTGGCATTTAGATTATTTTCTAGATTCTTAAAATTATATATATTTGACACTTTTTAACAATACTGTAAAGATTCAAAAATAATTTATGGAAAATATTTTGTATCAAGCAAAGAATTATCAAGTAAATTAGAGGATGAAAATTGATCGTCTACGCCTAATGTGACAAAGTAATATTACAAATATGACAAAATTATTTTCAGTATTGAAGTAGCAACTAAGTGCTTATGTTGAATCGACATTCGGCCAGTTCGTAGCATGTTCACTTACATAACTAAAAACCGGGAGGAAAGAGACCGAAACGATTCACGTAATTTGCCATCGGGTGATTTACCGTGAACGTGATGTCGTAGCAAGTCATAGAAAACCGTAGCACCTCTCCTCTACGGTATTCCCTCGTAGCGTTGGCAAGGGTAAATAATTATTAACAGGTACTGCCAACAGGACCGACTTTGGAAGTGGGCAAGTGAATCGAATTTCTCCTAATTGAGTTATGCTTCAGTGTTCATTAAGACTTCACTAATATATTTATAGCTAATTGGGCCAAAAAGATCACTTTCCAGAGTAGTTACGAACACATCATATAACTTTAATAAGTTATTTTATTCAAAAAAAAATGGAATAAAATCTCCTTAATATTAATTCAACAAATTTCTTATTTAAACTAGAAGTTTTGTAGACGAACAGCTTTTTTAAATCATTTAAATATTTTGATACCATGTACACTAGTTTATAACACAAATCTATTAAACATTAACATGCGATATACCATTAAATTTATAAATCGATATACAACGTATTTCCAACGTATATCAAAAACTTTTCATGATCAATATTCTAAAATTATGGTCAATATTCTAAGAATTAGGCTGGGCCTACGTGAAGCGTTTTGTGCGGCATTTAAGCATGTTTTTAGAACAACATGATGCCCGCCTTTCACATACGTTAGAACACAGACTGGTTTAAGCTCACACTCTACGCCAAACGCTCTTTCCACAGCACTGAACAGCTACCTATTAGGACATCCGCCATTCATAAACATGAGATTCTTATGCACCTGCACGTTTTGTATCATAGAACGTCTGACTCAAACATGGCACTACACTAAGTTGTCAACCAATCCAATAAACATTCTGTCTTGCATCTTATAATTCAAAAAATCTTTTAGTAGCTGCTAGATTTCAACCCAAAACATCTTGCTACTGAGATGCCATTACACAATATGTTTCATATGTAAATAGTTTTTGAAGAAATTAAATAGCTAATTTAATTGATATAAATGTTTATTATTTTTATTTTTCGTAAGAATAATACGGCTCTGTTTGCTGCTCGTTAATCGAAAAGATTAAAAAGAAAGAGGCATTTATTTCCAAAGAAGGTTTAACAGGGTTGGAATATTATTAGGGGCCGCCCCGTAACAAAACGCGATCGCACGATAGACTAAACAAGCTTACTACAAGGCCTATCTCAGCCAATAACTCACATTGCGGAAAAGAGACTATGTACAAGCAAGTGCTAATAAGCATTCGATATCAACTAGCGGCTTATGAAACCACTACGGTACTGAATATTTAACAAATTATTTGTATCCGATATTATCGAACACAAAAGGAAAACTTAACAATCGTTGTCAGTGGAGCTTTCAACCAAGTTTTAATTAACTTTTAATATTATTTAAATTTGCTTATTGCTCAATTGAAGATAAATTGTTTCAAATTGGTATTTAAAATCTCTCATATTTTAAAATACTACGCCAAAACTACAACTAGTTTTCGAATAGTCAAAAGTAAGCATAAAAAATAGATCAGTTTTAAAAATAATTTTAAGACCTTTAAAGAATTGTACAATTAACAAATATTTTACCACAAAATATTGATTGAGATCGGTCTTATGACCGAGAGAGTTTTTTAAAAATGATAGTCTGATACCGTTTAACCATTTTTAATTAATTACCAAATATTAATAGTTGATCACAATATATTTTACTGTGTATATTTATATTTGTTTATACTGAAGTACTTTATCAATTAATTAACAAAGTTGATCAAAAAATGTGTAGTTAAGAGCGTGAAATTTTACTCTTGTTTTATAATAACCTTTTGATTATGCAAAATTAAATGTTTAAATGGTTATGAAACAAGCCAAGAACTTTTCTATTTATTAAATTTCTTATTGATTAATAATCAGGTTTTATTTTGTTATATCTGCAAAATTTTACGATGCATGACCCATGAATTATTAAATATAATATAAAATTTGTCAATTAAAAAACTATTAAGTTTAAAATCAATATAACGCGATGGTGATGATGCCCATATAGTTTGCTTAGCAAAATTTATAAAAACATTTTCAATGTTACCAATCGATGAAAATTTGACATTCTCCCATGGCACGAACTGTGGAACGTGTTCACGTTAAATTATATCCGACAAATGAAGTCAACAAATAAGAAAAAAATAAACTGTATAAAAATAAAACAAAAAAGCTTGACACGGTGCACAAAAAGCAGATTTACATCTTACACGAAACGGCTTTTTATTTTGACCGTTTGCAAAAGGGTCACGTTTGCAGGTGCCGCGCCGGTCCACGACCCGCCATTTGCAACCCTTCATTTCCAACCCCACACCACCCAACTTTCAACTTCTCACTATAAAAAATATAAAGTTTTCAGATAAAAGTAATATATCTTTATACAATGAAGACATTTCAAGCGGCCGTTTGAGTTTGTTTTGAGAAATGAAGGTCTTGTTTGGCCAAACTCAAATAAATTCCGAAACGGCTTATAGAATAAAAATGACACATTCTGAAACATAAAAAAATTGTAACTATGTATTTGCATGAAATTTTTATAACATTTAAAATATTGCGCGGCATTTCACTTAGTTAAAAAAAGTTTCTAAATTGGTCGAGAAAATTTTTGTAACATGATTTGTAAAATTTAAGATTTTTGTTCATGGCAGAAACATACAATAAAATAAGAAAAAAACATCAATCTCAACCTTGCAATTTTTTTTTTAAAAGATATTTTTTTTATAACAAATAGTTAATCAGCTAATCGCTCAAGCCGTTTTTTTAAATCAATAAAACGTTGCTAACTATAATTTCGTAGAGTAATATTGAGGAAAATGGACAAAAGCCCCAGTTTTTTAAAAATAACTTTTTTTAAAGTCACAGTGTTTGCAGCTTAATTACATCTTTTATCAAAAAGATTTTAGCTGCTAATTCCAAATACTTTTGTAGTAAATTTAGCTTTTAAAATTGAAAAAACGATAGTTTTGAATAACTTTGACTTAAAGTCGTTAAACTGAAAATTTTGTGCCTCCTGTAATATTTGATACGTGTAGGTTACGTCCTTTTTATTTTCAACAGTCACGATCGTCTTTATATTGCTTGCAATAAATGAGTGTATCAATTATTTTATTCACCCCGCAAATATATTTAATGTTATCAACATTCTGTAATAGAATAGTTGTGTATTACGTGAATTCATAAACAGTTATAGTCCTCCCGGTAGACGAGAGATTAGCGTGCCCGTTTCAGAGCCAAAGACTGCGCGTTCGATTTTTACAACTCCTGTTTTTTTCAATGTTAATGTGCATAACTGGATGCCCAATGATTGAAAAATTGACTGATAAGCAATTCTTGAGAAATATAATCTGTCAATATAAGAGTTTTGACATTTTGTAGATATTTTTACTCAATTTCTAGATTGCTCATTCACACATTTGTATATGCTCGATTTTTAAAGCAGACATAGCATTAAATAAATATAGAATAATTTTTCAATTTAATATATTGTTCTTCAATACCTTTTTCCATTCAATCTTTGAAAATACACTTACAATTAAATTAATATTCCTTATACAACTTCGGCATGAAGAGCAAATAATGACGTATTTAAATTAGAAAATTAAAATTAATTAATTAAATGTAATTATTAAAGACTGATATATACAGAACAAAATATTAGAGTTTAAAGCATGACAATGTATTTCCTGTTTAACCAGGGAGAGAATCCAACAGTTATGTTTGTTTCATAAATTATGCCCCGAGCATCAAGAGCCAAAATCTAACCTTTAGTTTTCTACCCATTAGCACCCTCTGTCTCTCTTGTTATGTTTACTTTACCATGAATACATATTGAGGGTAAAAAGGAAAAAGAACGTAACCCACATAGAACAAATTTTACAGAAGGCACAAAAAACTTTCTTGTTTTTTTGAGCCAAAACATTACATAGGCATAACCTTGAAGTGCATGAAGACTAAAACTGGTAGTATATTTACTCAATATCACATAAACTTAATGAATTATTCAAGAAACACGCTAATTCAGCAATTTCAGCTTATATTTTTTTGGTAGATAGTGCATTAAGGTTTATACATTCTGATTACCGAATAAAAGCTATTTTTTTAATGTTGAGATTTACGTCATTTTTCTTTCCCACGGTCTATATATAAACTACAATATTTATTCTGTTATTAGAAGTTATTATATTCAATTGACTTCGTTTCCCATAAATCAAAAAATATTTTTTTGTAAAATACTCTTCCTTGTATATTAATAAATATTGTCTCAAATACTCAAATACTTTATTCAGATTTTAATACTACATATAAAAATTAATACTGTTTTTAACGTGAGTATCATTTACTAATTATCGTACGACATTTTCCTCCCAGATAAAAACATTTATGAAACTTCCACAGATAACCTAAAAATAAACAATATTCACTTGTTTAAGAACTCTTTGCTAAGGAAAAATCCGTTAACCATTGAAGCGAAAACCACAAAAATATCCCACCATAAATATCTTTTTCACTTGAATTGATTATCACCCAACTTTTTATATTTCTTATTTTATCCTGGTGAATATGACTTATTTTTTTATTATTCATCCTTTAAAATAAATCGACTTATTATACTAAATATAAATGTTTATATTTAGTCTAAAAAAGTATTTCTATCACAATAAAAGTGTTTATTTAATCTAAAATTGGGATCTCTCCGTACACAAGGTCAGACGACACTAATGGTTTCATTTTCAAGGCTTTGCAAGTTATTGTTTCAATATCTCAAAGGTCAATGTTACTTTTTATTAAAGTCACGTGTATTCAAAAAATCATTTAGCGTGTTTAGTAACAACATATACATCTAATAATATTTATATTTTGTCAATATTATTACGCGTTTTTTATTAAACTTTTATGATATAATTTGAACAAATAAATATACTTGTGTTATAAAATTCTGTTAACTTGGATATAGTAAATTAATTAATTAATAAATGTATTATTATTAAATTTATTAATAACTTATAATATACATCTTATTGTTTTCAGACAACTGCTCATATCTACGCTGTGGGCGTACAAAATGAATATATATTAGTAAATATAAAATCATATGTGTGATTTTTTTTACTTTAGGAAGGATTTTCGAAATTTTTTATAAAATTAATATATCACGCATGAAGTCAGATATAATTTATTTAAATTAATTTTGGATATGGACAATGTCTTTTAATATTGATTTCATGTTAAAATAATCTCATATTATCTCCCTGATAGCGTAAAGGTAAGCATACGTGTCTTACAATCTGGAAAATTTGGGTCCGATTTGGAAATCCAAAATAAAAAACTGGATGGAAATTAGATTGTGTAACTGTCTGAAAAACAGTTCTCGTAAACAATAATCTGGCAAAATTCGTCTAAATATTACGGGGATCCGTATATTCCACTTTAGTAGTGAAAAAGTCATACATTAAAAATCATGTGTAAATGAGTTTATACTATCTTTAGTAGCTATGTAACAAAATCGTGAATATTAGTTGAGGTATTTTTTGTATTGGCGTCACTTAAAATAATTTTGATAGATTTGAAATCAGCTACTAAATTGCACAATTTAACAATTTTAACGACTGTTAAAAATATTTCACCAAACTTTTTTAATTAAATTAATTTTGAATAATGCTTATTTCTAATTTTTTTATTTATGTATATATGTGTTTGTTTTAATTTATAATATATAAATACATATATTTTTTACGTATTTACAAATGAAATATTTTCATGCAATTTTCTTAACAAAAACTTTAAGATATATGTTCTGTTATAATTTAGAACATGCAAACGTATTTTACAGCAAAAATATGTTTTTTTTTTCACCTTGGAATATGAATAATTAAAATAGTGAAACAAAAAGTGAAATTAAAATCGCTTTTTTGCTCAGTAGTTACAGATGAAGTTTTTCTGTGTAACATACAATACTCACTATGTGAATATTAATATCGTAGCAGTAACTTTACACCTACGTTATATCTCGAAGTTATACCGATACTCATTAACTGTCAGATACGAAGATGTCCTACTTTCAAAACGAACTTTCAAAGTTATATAAGAAATTCCCATTTCGTTTGCAATTCATTTGAATAGACTAGTTGCTATTTACTTTTCATCAAAAAGTCCTCTCACAAGGGTATGAAGTGCGAGAAGTAAGTTAAGTTTTCGATGAAACCTCTGTAAGAGCTGCGTTTAATTAAACTTTTACAGTAAAAAAGAATGATGGCGCCCAAGTATTTTGTAATTTTGCATAGTTTTATGTTGTCTTATTATAATGTTGCCAATATTTTACCAAGTCTACAGTTCATACAGAACCTCTAAAATGTATTTAAATTAAAACTTCTTCTTCAATTACTAATCATGCAGCAACACTGCATTTGGCTAAGAGACATGCTGCAGATGTCTTTGAAAAACCTGCATCTCATACACCTTTTCTTTTAGTAAGACTCCAAAATTTTGAACGAACGTTGGGTACTATTCAAGAAAATATTACGCTTATTGAATGCCAAATTCCGTGTTTACTATTTTGCCACCTGGTATTTAATACAAATATTTAATTATACATGCCATTATATTTTAGACAGAGCTTAATAAATAAAGTATTCACAAATTGTGTTACTAGTTCATAATGCATGTATACTACGTACAATAAGTAATCCTATTATACATATTATACATTGTATTTAGTTATACGTAACTGATTCAAGTATAAATTAATTAGCTTTTTTCAACTACGTATATAAACAAATACAATACTAAAACATAATTTTATAGATATAAGAATACACCCTTAAATTGAGTATAAAGTTTATTTTTTTAGTCAACCCACAAAAAACTTTGCAATATTGTTATTCTTGTTAATATTGCCAGCCTGGGATTTTGTCTGTGGTATAATGATACCATTACTAATAAACATTTTACGCAATGAAAAGTTTTGAAAATTAAATTTATATTTTTAAATAGTTAAAGTTTTCAAAGTAGTTAAAACTGTGACGCATTAGTATTATATGTTTGATAATTATTAATGTAAAATGTTAAAAAAAATATTAAGATTTACGGTTTATAAAATTCGATGTTAATTTTTTATATCTAGAAAGCAAAGTTTTTATTGTGGCAGTATTTAAATTTTGTTAGTTTTCTTATTTTTATTCGTTTTAAATCACTGCATTGCGGATTGTAGTACAATGTATGACACATAGTACGTACATCAGAATGCTCGCGTGGGTCACTTCTATGTATTCAATGACCCATTATTTTACCGCATTCTGGACAAGCGTAAGAGCGTTTACATGTGGTCACACACCGTCTCGAGAGTTTCTCCTCCTTTGTTCTCAAGTATTTGTCAAGATCCCCGCTGCTGGCAAAGTTCCCCCGGCAGACAGTCGCCGCTGGCATGGTGGAAATGCCGAATCGATCTGCTGAGCCATCAAACGCAAGACGCACTTCAGAAACATACTTCATCGTATACACGTACTACGACCAACTATAACGTGATATATTGATACGATGCCATATTCATTGATTATGGTATGAGGACACTTTTAGTTTCATCGATAATATTTTAAGGACACTTTTAGTTTTCAATGTATCTTGGTACGTTTTTATGTTTCTCCTGTCATTAATCATTTAATTCTCATATAAGCTTTTAATAATCTTTAAAATCGGTTTATTTAAAACTGGTAAACTTCCATATGTGAGATCACTGTTAGCGACCCGGGT
>JAGVSQ010012486.1:0-11610 GCA_022683975.1 Rhyacophila evoluta
GCGAAACCCGGGTCGCTAACAGTGATCTCACATATGGAAGTTTACCAGTTTTGACATAAGAAAACTAAAATTCATAAATCACATTGGATGTATTCAGAATTATTATTGTTTAATTGATTTGTTCATTTATTGAAAACTTTATGTGATATCCACTTTGTTAACCATTTTGTACACATACATTATCATTATTATAATACAATAAATATATTTATATTTTTTTTATTAGTTTCAAGCTGTGAAGACTTTTCAATATTTTCATTCAATTAAAAATCACTATTTATAAAACACAATAACAAAAATCTAAACCTGTATCACATGAATACACTAGTAGATTTTCTAAGGAAATATTATACATTCTGTTTTTCTTGCCTATGCATTCAGTCCAATTGAAAAAAAAATGTATCTATGGCTTATTATTCATTGTCATTCATGTGCAGTCTTATTTTTTAATTATCGGTGGAAGGCATTGTAATAAATTAATTGAAAATACTTTTAGAAATGTTAATTTTGTAATCATTCTTATTTGGATGCTCTCAAAATTGGTATAATAAATAATCAAAAGATGGCATTATTTAAAATTTGTATTATTTTCTTTAATTACTGTCATATCATATTTTAACGAAATACTATATTTATCTTATGATAGTGAAAATACAATGTACATATATTCAAAGGAATATATATATATTGTTTTGCATTTTATTGTAAGATTTTTCCCAACGTTGGCATGATTATGATTTCTTTTAAATCTGTGTTGTTTTTTATCGTTGTGGTCGTGGACTTGTATTCTTTGAATGAAATTTTTATAGGGTTGGTGTTCAGCATCTTCTTCTTTCAATACAACAGTCTCGCTTTTAATAAATCCATCACATTTTACCCTGCATATGTGCAGGAAAAACGAAAGTATCACGCATGATGGCGCCTGTGATTAAGATTCTTACATAAGTAGACCATTCACAGAACAATCACACTTAGGAAATGGACCATTTGAAAAAATATAATAACTATTAAGGATCACAGTAGGGTCTTTCCCTCTATTTCAAACTCAAAACATCATATTATGGTTAACACACTCAGGATTGATCCAAGTATTTGATTGAAATAAGCATCTCAATTCTAAGATTTGATCTGGCGAAAACACTAGAATTATGCAACATTACTTCATCCATAGTTTATACATTATTTTCACCATTAACATTTTTCTCTATGCATAATATTTATGGAATGATTATCTATTGTTTTACTTGAATTTAATTTTTTTGCATGTAGTTTTTTTTAGTGCAATTTATGAATTTAAGGTTTTAGTTCGATAGTAGGACACAAATGGCTGCAAGAATTATAAATGATATTATGATCATAATTGTATTTGTTGTGGTAGATTTTTAATAATTAGATGATGTCACTCGAGAAGTTGGTGATGGCAAAATATTTTTTTTCACACTTGATTTTAGTCGGTATTATATCATACATGAAAGCGGTAGTAAATTAAATAAATAGATAAAAATTATATGTTGTGAAATTGTTTTGTGTAGGGCCACAGTATGAGCCTGGCGGGTATTCGAACCAGGTGCAAAACCAAAACCGCAGCATGACGCAGCGCGAAGATGTGCTCAAATTTGAGCAGGGCCGGATCAAAGCTCTTCAGGAAGAAAGATTGCACATACAGAAAAAGACTTTCACAAAATGGATGAACAGCTTCCTGCAGAAGGTAAGATCAAATCTTTCCTTTAGCATACTGTTTACTGATTTTTTAATTTTTTAAATTCTATTTAACGTCGATGCTATCCTATAAGGATGTAATATACAGAATAATACTCTATAAGGTCGATATGGATAATATTCAATTACAAATTAGGATTTGTTACCGATAGTTGTGTGTCATTCATTACAAGGCAATGTTAAAATTATCAGCTGTAGCAATGTATTCCTTTGTTATTCATTGAATGATGTTATTCTGATTTGTATAATTTTTTTAATCAATTCTCCCTGAAAATGTGTAAAATTTGAACTTAATTTATTAGTGGCTCCACAATTCTATTGAATTTATCAACTTCCATGATTATAGTAATATTTTCATTTGGGAATTTTTATTTTTATCGCACTAATGCGATATAGTAATTAAATATTTTTCATTAATTTGAAAATTCAACCCACGACCATCTATATTAGAACAATTACCAAAAGTCCTCTCTCATTAAAATACCACTAATTGAATTGATCTGTTTCTCATCATAGGCTCGGATGGAGGTAGAGGACTTGTTTGTAGACTTGGCGGATGGTCGTAAACTCCTCAAGCTGCTGGAGATCATCTCTGGAGAAAAGCTTGCCAAACCAAACAGCGGCCGTATGAGAGTCCACAAGATTGAAAATGTCAACAAGAGTCTTGCCTTCCTGCACACCAAGGTCAGTCATGTATCTTTGTGATAAGGCATTAATTTAGTAAAAAGTTTATGCCAGACCAGTGGAGTTAACGTAAAAGCATTTGAAAATGATGGCATTGTATTGTTACCTAGGATGATAGATGTTTGAAAGATTCATTTTTTTTAACCCTCAGTTGCAATGGCTCAATAGAACGTGACGCGCAAAGTTTTTAAAAAAAATGTTTTATTTGAAATATTAATTTGAAGTTTACGAACAGTTACAAGCCATGAACAAAATATCCGTTCTTCAATACTGCAGCATTGTTCGCTTCACGTCAGCTGTAACTCCTCGCATGCGTCTACGCTAATATTTCATATTTAATTATTTCGTCAAAATAAATATATTTGTCAAAATTCTAATATTACTCTGATGTGGATGTAGATTGAACTAAATACAAATAACATTTTTCAGGTGCGCCTGGAATCCATTGGAGCTGAAGATATTGTCGATGGCAACCCTCGTCTCATCCTCGGCTTAATTTGGACAATCATCTTACGGTTCCAGATCCAAGAGATAGAAATCGATGTTGTCAGTACACATTGAATTATTCATCTCGTTTCTCCAAATAGAAAATTTAAAATTCTTTTAAAATAGTTGCAACTATTTTTCCAGATTAATGCAGATATAGTTAAACCAATATGCTTTTACTTTTACGATAATTTTTGTAAATTACCCATGAAATTTTTTTTGTAGGTAATTTGATTTGCTCACATCACTACTATGATGGTTAAAGATTGCATTGCAACTTTGTCTATAGAAACTTTTTATCTGAAGAAGACTTGAATACTAAAATATTACAAGACTGCGTTGAGTGAAAAGTATCAGTGAAAAGCTTAATATCATATCTTCCAATTTCAGGATGAAGAGAATGAGTCATCAGAGAAAAAATCGGCCAAAGATGCCTTACTGTTGTGGTGTCAACGCCGTACAAATGGATACCAAGGGGTTCATATCACCAACTTCACTGACTCCTGGAGATCAGGCTTGGGTTTCAATGCCCTCATCCACGCTCACAGACCTGACCTCTTTGACTATTCTAGACTTCCTGGTGCACCTAATATGGACAACTTGGAGCACGCCTTTAGAGTGTCAGAAACACAGCTGGGAATCCCCAGGCTGTTGGATGCTGAAGGTTAATGAATATTTATTTTGATTTAACCATGGTATGGTGAAAGGGATGGATTATTCAAATTCATTAAAAAAAAATAGATTCACTCATTTGGGTTTTCTCTATTAAAAAATCCCATTCGATATTTCACATATGTCACTCCATCAGTGTAATTTTAATTGTATCTACTTTTACTTAATATATACATTTTTTTCTGAAATCTATATTGCAATAGAAATAGTAAAAAAATCACTTCATTTGAGGAATAATTATCTTTTTTTGTATTATATGCAGTTTTACAATTTGTGTGGCATTATTAACACGTTCGCTGCTAAAGACGCCCCTGGGGCGTCAATAAACCATACTAATACATACACGTCGCAGCGAATGTGTTAATCATTTTTATATAAATTTATTACTGTATATGTAATTATACACTTCATTACTGTATATACATATCTTGGAATATTAAAAAACACTTTGTGAAGGATGCAAAGAAATTTCATCAGACTACAGTAGGTCATCCTAATATTTGTTTCATATTTTTTACCTTTTCTCTATAATGATCTAAAAGGTCGTATTATTTTTTTTAATCATCAATTTATTTAATTCTTTTCACTGAACATTATTTTCCAGATGTGGACACCAGTAGGCCTGATGAGAAATCCGTGATTACATACGTCGCCAGTTACTATCATACATTTGCCCGCATGAAGAATGAAATGAAGATTGGACGTAGAATCGCCAATGTTAGTACAATCTCTCATTCAAATAATTTTATATTTACAGTAGTGAAGAATACGATGTTTTATTGATATATTTAAAATAAAATATTCTTATACTCATTGATCACTTGATCATCTTTTCCACTTTGCAGTTTCACAGCCTTATTGTTCTTACAATTACATCTGTAGACATCTACTCTCTAAATATTAAATGTATGATCTGTTCCAGATTGTGGGCCAGCTGATGGATGCTGATGCAAAGAAGTTACTCTATGCTCGTTTAGTCACTGCATTGCTTGAGTGGATCCGCCTGAAGATCGAAGAGTTGGGAGACAGGGATTTCCCTAATTCTTTGGATGGGATTCAGAAGCTTCTTCTTGCCTTCAAGCAATATAGAACTGTTGAAAAACCTCCAAAGTAATTTTGTTTTTAGTTTAGATTTTTTTCAAGATTTAAAAAATACCATAACTATATTTTAAGCATGCTCTGAAGAGTTTTTTGTATGTAAAGTAAAACTAAAGTTTTTTCTTATGGATTTTAAGATATGCTGTTGGATGAAATGGTATATCGTATGAATAGAATAAATTTTGACACTAGTAATTGAAGTATTGTATATAATTAAGTCCTATTACACTTTTTTACAGGTACAAGGAACGATCCGAAATAGAAGCTCTGTTCTTCCACATTAACACTGTTGCTAAGTCTTTATCTCGTGAAGCATTCACTCCTGCCGAATGGCAACGTCCTGCGGAACTTGAAAGAGCTTGGCGAAGACTGGAAGCTGCTGAACATCAACGAGAAATTGCACTACGACAGGAACTGTTGAGGCAGCAAAGGCTGGAACATCTCAATTACAAGTTTAATACTAAGGTATATGATAATTTTACATATTTACCATCAGATAATGTTTTGTGCATAATATTGAGAGCCTATCATATAATATATTTGGTACTGTTATGTTTGTAACATAGTTGAAGATATTTTATTAATACCTTGATTGTTTTGGATGTAGGCCGTTCTTCGTAAAACTTACCTGAAGGAAATGATTCAAGTACTCTCCGATCCAAGATATGGCTCAAATTTGGCACAGGTGGATGCCACAGTCAAGAAACATGAAGCCATCTCTGCCGATATTCTTGCCAGGTATGTTCTTCATTATATATTTTTATTTTCATTTTATCGACCCGTATTCGGAAAAACTGGAGGAGGTTTTTTTTTATTTTAATATCTTGAGTTTTGTCTAGTAAATTTATTTAAAATTAAAAATCTATGTACAATATAATATTTATATATTTAATTTAAAATTAATTTATATCTTGCTCGATATATTACTATAATCCACTGAATATTAAATAATTCATTCGTTAATATATCCCTCGTTTACTTATTTTACAGAACTGAACGGTTCGACGATTTGACAGCGATGGCTGAAGAGCTGGTTCGTGAAAATTATCATGGTGCCGAAGCCGTCAAAGCATCTGAAAGAGGAGTCCTCGCAGGATGGAAAGAGTTATTGTCACTGCTGAAAGGACATCAGGAGGCTCTAGCAAGGCTATCGGCTTTAATGGCACTTCTCAGAGAAGTGGATGCTGCCTTGGCGTCTGTCGCACATCTAAGGGTAATTTAATTTGCTTATAAATAATTAATTGATAAATTAATTTACCTTGCAAAAAAGTATCTTTCAATTTGCCTTACTAATTAGAATAATTGTTTATGATAGTGCCAAATCTCTTTCACAAATGTGTGTGTTAAAAGTAAGTCCATAGTAATATTCTGATAAAATATTAAATACATAATTAATTAAGTATGAATGGATTAGACTCCAGATGCATTTCTTGTAATATTTTCCTTTGTTCATAAACTCATATACTTAATTCACAATTTCGTAATTGTTTCTAGTCACAACTTATATCTGAAGACGTTGGCCCACATTTAGTGGGAGTGGAAGAAACTGCCCAAAACCTAGCTCTACAAGAACTTCAGCTCGGTGCACTTGGAGAAACCGGAAGGAGACTGGCTAGACAAGGAGCGGCTCTGCCACAGGCTGCTACTTCATCGTCACCTGCGCCAAGAAATCTGTTGGACCAGAGGCTTAAACAACTTCAAGAAGACCTTGATGAGTGAGTTTTGTCGTATTTCTAGATATTTAATCATTTGTGACATGTATATGCATTTATAAGCATGTATATGCATGCAAATGTTTGTATTACAGACGATTATGATGTCATCGAGGTAAGTATGCTCAAGTGCTAATCGTTTCATACTGAAACATGAAATTTCTGAATTTCTATATGAAACATGGTCAAATTTACTATAACAGTAAATTTTGATGATTGAGTGTACTATAATTTAAGAAAATATGTTATATCCCAGGTTAGCCATTGCAATCTCTTCTTTACTGTGCTACTACAATAATAAACTGTGCTCAAAATTACTGATTTTTTTTCCTTACAGCTTATTGGCTGCGGCAAAGGAACGTAAAGCTCGTATCGAGGAAGCAAGAAACCTCTATCAGTTCATCGAAGATCATGAGGAAGAAGAGAGTAAGTAATAACATTTCTTAATTCTTCAGTCTGATGAAAATTTATCTTTAAATTATTAATATATAAATAATGAAAGAAGTATTAGTCATATATCAGTCTTCAAGTTGTTAGTCTTTGTTATTCATTTATATATCGCTTCTTGAATTATACTCATGACTTGCTATTATTGTGTTAGGTTGGGTAACTGAAAGACAAAGAATCTGTCAAACGGGGGTGACTGCAAAAGATCTCAGAGCTGTGATGAGTCACCAGCAGAAACATACGGCCTTAAGACATGAAATGAGAGCCAGAGAGAGACACACCGCCAAAGTTAATTCCAAAGGAAACAGGTGAGGACTTTTCCTACTGCATAGAATGAGTATTACGAAATGCAATTATTCAACTCTTCATACTAGAAGGCATGTTAGTGTAATGAAACAGGACAATATTAAAAGAATACAAAGATATTGATGCTTTTCATTACAATCTTTATTGATTCAAACAAAAGTGGGTCCATAGTATCTTCCATCCTATTGATTCTGTAGTATTTTCTGTCTTATAATATTTTGATATTTCCAGCTTAATTCAAATAGACAAATAAAATAAATCTTCTAAATTTTTTTTTTCAGCCTGGTGGAAGATAAACATCCAAAGAGTGCAGACATTAGCCGCCGTCTTGACAGTCTGGCGAAACTGTGGGACCAGCTCAGAGAATTGGCTGATCTTAGGGATAAACAACTTAGAGAAGCTGCTGAGGCCTATCAGGTAAAATTCTATATTCTAACATTAAATTATTATAAAAAAAAACACATAAGAAATATGAGATTTATTACTGAATCATCCAAGATGCACTGCCTTTAGATTTGTTATGTGAATCTCTTTTAGACAATGTATACATTTTAGATTCTATAGAACCATTTAATTTCCTGTTTTGGTATCTCAATATGTATTGTATTTTTATGCCAATTTAAATTTGATTTTCAGTTCTATGCAGATGCCAATGAAGCAGAATCATGGCTTAAAGATAAGCTTTCCCTTGCCGGGTCGGCAGATCTTGGCAGTGATGAACCCTCGGCTCAAGCTCTCCTTAGCCGGCACCGTGCTCTTCAAGGAGAACTGGCTGCATATACTCCGGAACTTGGCACTCTAAACGCTCAAGCTGATAGGCTTCTAGCGCAAGGAATTGATTCTTTACAGGTATGGAATTATCTATGTTATAAAATGCCTTGTTAATCAAGTTATCATTTACTCAATTTAGTTAACTTATACCATCATAGAAAAATATGACGTTAACTTCACCAATTCTTGCTAAAAATAAATTATATGAGTTATACTTGGATGACCGATGTCTTATGTGTTGTATACCGTTTGTTTTAAAAGAGAGTAATGAAAGTAAATTTAAATAACAACATTCTGTAAGGCAATATAATCATTGTAATTGAAATGATCTTGTTTGCCAGTGTCTTTTATATCAATACATCCAAACAAGAAAGAATTGCAAAACTGAATCATTAATAATATTTTAACCCGTTACAGTTGGTGAGTGAACCAGAAGCACCCGGTGAACCTGAAGCCAGCGAAGAATGGGTGAATGAGACAAGGCTTGTCCCAACTGAGGTGTGGGAAGAGGAGCCTGTTGAAAGACTCGAACATAGAACTGTAACCGAAGAACGTAGTGTGGCGCAGGTAATTATTATTTACTCAATTCTATTTTACTGCTTATTGTCAATGGAGTTATACTCTTATATCTAATATAACTTAGGTTATGATAGTTGGAATGAGGTTCACAAATTTTTAAATTCAGTAGGAAACAAAATAGATGTCAAAATCCTCTTTTGACATTTCTCTATGATCATGTTTCAAGCAATGAAAGAAAGAGTTCATATACATCTGCATTGTAATGTTTAAATCCACAGATGGATTAGTGCTCATATTTTGACTTTTTCAGATACAGAATTTTGTAAAAACTATTTCTTGAAATTTTATCTTTAAAATTATAAATTGTCGAGTCAAATTTTTCAGTATGAAATGTGATATAATATTGTTTTCATATTTTTGTGCTCAGGTAAAAGCCTTGTACGCGTTCACAGGCCAAGGAATGACAATGTCAAAAGGCGAGGTTATGTTCCTGATCAATAAAACCAACCCAGACTGGTGGTCTGTGCGTAAGGCAGATTCTACTGATGGATTTGTTCCAGCAAACTATGTCAAGGAAATTGAACCCAGGATAGTACCGGTTAGTATAACTGCATAAATTTCCATCCCATACGTAATGTATTGAAGCTTATTATTCTATAAAAAAATATTAAAGCAGTTTAATTGAAATACATGTTTGCAAAATATAAAGGCATAATCATCCTGATAGTGGTGGATGGATAATATTAGATTTGTTATTCCTGATTTAGGTGCAAGTTCGACGTCCTGAAAAAGTGCGTTCAGTGCAACGTGTTAAGAAGACAGTGCTAACGAAACAAGTAGTGAGGGTGAAGGCCCCTAACAAGAGTGGTCCCAGGGCACCTTGGAGGCCACCCAAGCCATCAACTGCTAATACAAGCCAAGGACAACCTGGCGACAGTGTTGACGCTCGCAAACTGAGAATTAACCAAACTTATGGTGAGATTTTAATCTTCAATGATATAATTAATTATGGAAAAATTATTATAGATATATGCATCAGTTTGGCAGACAAATTAAGCTGGAAATTAATTTTTTTATTGACTCACCAACTCTAGTTGAATATGATATTTTTTATGAATAGTTTATTCATTTAATAAAATATGTTTTATTAATTATAATTGCAGAACGTCTTGTACAAATGGCCAATGAACGCCATGCTGCTCTTGAGGATGCCATCAGGTTGTACGCTTTTTATGGCGATTGCGATGATCTTGAACGATGGATCAAGGACAAAGAAAAACTCCTGAGGACAGATGAGCCAACTGACACGGTTGATAACGCCAAGAGGAAGTATGAGGTAAAAACCTTATATTATGTTATGGTATTATTAAAATATTACTCATCACTATTATCTATAATGCTATCTGATAAAGACACATATTGTGGATGGCTCTGGAAACATTTAGCCCTTCTTGCCCTTTCTTTCGACTGGCAGAGTTCTAGGATCCTGGGAGACATATCTGATATCTACAGAACATATTCAGTATAATTAATTAATTAATGAACTGTTTTTTGATTTTCAGAAATTCGTGACTGACCTATCGGCTAGTCGTTCTCGCCTTGCTAAAGTACACGCTGGCGTTCAAGAGCTAACAAAAGCCAAACATGCCCAACTCGATAGAGCTACTGCGCGTGCTAACACTCTTCAAAGGCTTTGGGATAATCTCAACAGACTTAAAGAACAGAAAGAAAAGAGTCTGGAAGGAGCATCCAGGTAAATTTTTTATCAGTTAGTGAATATATTAGAATCATACATTCATTACTCTCCATTTTCAAATTCTGTGAAATACTTAAGACTGACAAAGATAACCATCATGAAATATCTGACCAATCAAATATGCTTGATGGCTGTTAGTTTTTTAATGAAGTACATTGTGCAAGGGAAACAATAACAAAGAAACATGTATTATGCAATAAGTATCTAAATTATCTAGAGTGTATAAGGAAATAATTATTGTTTCCTTAGTAAATATTAGTCATACAATGTTAGAAGAAGAGCTATATCTCCATAGACTGCAGTAAGCATTGGCAATGTAAGTAAATTTGGTCATGCGTACAATCAAATAACTTCAATTCTTGACATTTCAATGAATATCAATGGTTTAATATTATATTTTATCCAAATTTAGTGTGGAGTTGTTTGAACGGACGTGTATGGAAGCGAGAGAATGGATGCAGGAGAAGAGTCGGCAACTGGAGGGAGCAGAGCTGGGTGCAGATCTTCATACCGTACGAGCCTTACAGCGCAGACATGCACAGCTCGAGAGGGAACTGGCTCCACTGCAAGACAAAGTTGCCAGAGTCCATTTACTGGCTGACAGGTGTGATATCCTTTACAATAAATAACTTTAAGGCACATTTAATATCTTAAAATATTATTTGTAAATGTAATTAGTATTTCATTTGCAATCCAGTGCAAAGTAAAAATAAAATATATCATATCGTTTTCATTATAAGGTAAGAGTGAGAAAATTGGCAGTGTGAACATATTTACCAAAAAATTATTTCTAAGGAAATTGATTGACTTTCAGGGAATTGAAGGGGTACCTCTTTGAGTGTATGTTCAAATACACATGTAGATTTTTTTGTAACCATGTGAATTATAAAAAATGAAATAATACTATTTTTAGTTATTCGAAGCTGATAATTCTATGTTTTCAAATTACTAGTGTGAAGTCGGCTTATCCCAATGAGCGTGCCAATGTAGACGCTCGTCAAAAAGAAGTGCAAGCGATGTGGGAAGAATGTCAGCAGAAAGCCAACGAGAGGCGAGCGAGGCTCGAAAGTGCTGTTGGGCATCAAATCTTCATCAGAAGCAGTGCCAGCCTTTTGAGTTGGTTACAGGTATTAATATCATCTATACTTTTGTTTAGGTTAGGATCATAGTTAAAGAATTTCAGTATAATGTATGAATATTAATAGAGTTTCAGTAATATGTCGAATTTTTCCACTGCGGCCTTTTTTGAAACTGAAACTTGAAGAAACTTTTTGCTTATTTTATAGTGGCTCCTATGAGTCCTGAAATATATCTTCATTTTTACTAATTATGGGTCTAATTGTAAAAAATGAGTTAATATCTGAGTTTATGCTTGCAGTCGTATATTAACACTTTACCATCCGCTTACGCCACGTTGGCGTCCTGTGTCAGCCAACCATT
>JAGVSQ010012487.1:0-11610 GCA_022683975.1 Rhyacophila evoluta
CGCATTCCCCGGATCGTTAGACGCGCACGCTACCAACTACGCTACCGGGGAGACACAAGTAACAAATATTGCCCAAATATGTTTTATATAGGCGGGTATTTGTAAAAAATATATTTGGTTAAATAAAATTATAAATATAATACCAAAATATTTTAGCCTATCTGATTCAAGTAGGAGTAAAAATTGTGAAGAATTTTAATAATTATGAAATAATTTAAAATAAGTTATTAATATGAACATGAAAACAGTGTTAAATTTAATTAAACTGAGATATTTTGTTGAGATGAAAATGATGAATAATGTCAAAAGATTTCGTTTTCTTGAAAATCTCTTTGAAACTTTTATATAGGCGCTCGGTCCTTCGGGAAGCCTGTAGGCAAATGTGCGCCAACAATAAGTCACGTGTCGGTTTGATCGATTCCCAGTTTATCTGTTTAGTCTGTTTGGAAAAATGTGCCTATTCGTTAAAAGAGAGCGACACGCGTGCTGAGAAGAATTTTTACATTGACAAAACGACGCGTGCCATGCGTTTTATAAGCTTTTATTTACTTAACGTTTCATATACAGTATGTCTCCAAAATACTAAAAGTGCAATTATTAATTAACACTTTTAAACATTGTTTACAAATAAAAGCCTTTATTAATCAGATGATTGAATACTAAATTATAAATCTACATGCCAATTAATTTTGTACGTATTGTACGTTACATTTTTGTTTTATACCACACTAAAATATTCATAATAACGTAACAAAATTAATTAAAAACGATTATTATTAAAGTCGAAATTAAAATGTTTTATATAATTATTGTAAAATCATTTTCTCATCAATATTATATGAAAACAGGTATATGACTTTAACTGAAAAGTACTTAAAAATCAAAGCAAATTAAGATGGATCATTCAAATCAAAATTCTAGTTTACAGTTTTAGGTAAATATTTTAAATTTTTTTCTAGTATTATAACAACACACATTTCAAAAATAAGCGACCATAATTATAGGATTTTCGAAATTCGTGACATAGTTCCATATTTCTTTTATTATTTTTACAAAAAAATATTATAAATATGCTGACAATGTATTTCTGACTGCTGTCTCAGCTTTTTCGCTGAATTATGAATGTTTTATCAAATTTAGCCGTGTGTATCTTTTTCTGCAGTGAAAAGCGTATATATTTGAATGACAAATAGAAACGAATACCCGAGCATAAATATAACGTTTTAATCGATTTCTGCTCATCCAATATTGGTTTTGATTGATAGAATATATTTGATTGATGGAAGATCCACAGAGGATTCTTAAAAATGAGAAAGTGACTTGAAATTTATGAATTATTTGCTGAATATCAGATGAATTTTTAGGAAATCCTTTCAAAATATTATTTTACTGATTTTAAAATGAATACATTTAAAATACAGTGTAAAACTCAAAATATTTAACAGTCTTTATTTATTTACAGACTGCTTGCATAATTAATGTTAAAACTGTCAAAATATATAGCTTTTTTCAAACAATAACTTATTTCGTGAAAAATATATATTTATCCCTCAGCGAAGAAGAAGAATTCCTTCAATTTCACTTCGGAAATTCTTCGTTTTAATAATTGAAAAACTTGGACATTCATCATTATGAATACGGCACCAAACCGTTGGAAATCTAGGGTTTTTAGTAACAACTCTCACTAATCATCTTTTTCTATTGTGACTATTTTTGAATTGTAAACCTGCGTCAATTTTTGTGCGTTGTATTAAATTAATGGAAATGATTTATTAGCAAGTTCTTGTTTTTTACGTTATGTTGAGTATATAATTCAATTAATTTAACTGCGAGTAAGCGTACTGCAGAAAATTTTAATGTAAGTACTTGACGATATGACACGTGGATGCACATATATGCGCATTAATTACTTGTGCTCATTGTATCGAATATATCGATAAGAAGTGATACAGTAAGATAAATATAAGAGCAGACTAACTGAAATCGTATTGTGTTATTTTGATTCGAACAGTCGCGCAGCCAGTTTCCTATATAGTCAACATCAAAGAGACCCTCTTTCTAAATCAAGAATACGCCTTGCGTTCGTCGAGCACAATGAACACAGGTATCTATTACTTTTTACCACCTAAGGCTCGAGTCAATTCACGAGGTTTTCTTTTGTACGAGTACGCAGAAAGAAATCAATTGCTATTTGAGGGCGTAGGTAGACTTTTTAATATGATTCGATTATATTTTATATATTCTTTCTTTGAACTCTTAAGTGTGAAATTATTTTACTCACATAATAAAATATCATAAAATAATTAATTATTAAGTATATGTGGGTTTTATTTTCATACATAAGAGTTAGACATACTTATTTATGCAAGCATACCGAGATTAGTGCGCATTAGATTAACGCTAAGCTCAGATTTTAAAAATTTCACACCTTTTTATACTGGCAAATAATACGGGAGCGATAATCAACTCATAACGCAAATTTCCGCGTCAGCGTGGCAACTGGAATCTAGAGTATTGGATTCGATTAGCATGAATTCGCGTAGCACGGCATTTTTACACCACTTATCAATCTCACTAAACGAGAGATTCTTGTAACTATTTAAGGGATTTACATAACGCCAAGAATTTTTGAAAATTACTCATTCTAGTTTCGCATTTTTTCACAAATAAAACAGTAAAAATAGTGTGCTTATTTTATATTATTTAGTTACACTTAAAAGTATAAGTCATTACAAAATTATATCGATGGATTAAAGTAAAAATTTGATTAGTTCACTTTAAGCCGAATATGATTCAATAATAAAATCTTGTTGCACCAAGCTATGTGCATGTCGCGTATTAATTTAACAATTTAAATATAATTAAAAATATCGAAAAAAACTTACATCTTTATTCGGATCTGAGACCTACACTGCAAAATATATAATTCTACTATTTTGTATTCAAATCTATAAAAAGTATAGCACGCGCGTAAACAACTTTATGATTGAATAATGTAAAATGTGTTTTTTTTTGTATTAAAATAATCGCAACTACAAATATCAAAATAATCAGTCATACTCTGCTGTATATTTTCAAAAATGGGAACAAGCTATCGATATAAAAATGGTCAACAAGTGCGTATCAGAGCTTATGCTCCTTTATTCTTCTAAATTAATATATTTCAGTTGAGAATAATTGAAATTCTATTCCCGTAAATATATTTATTGTCTTTATTTCAATTAACAATGAAAATGGTTTTATATAACTATCATACATATATGTATAATCAAACTAATTTAAAATACCAGTTATGTAATTTAAGGTGTGAGAAAGTGTTGGAAATGTTATTTTTTTTGTTATAAACATGTTTACAAAGAGCATGGATAAAATTAAAGCTAAAGATTGGTTAGTAAGAAATTGGTTAGTAATTCCAGTTAAATAATGTCATATAAGTTTATTTCTGATATAATTATTTAAAATATAACATTCGAATATAATAGTCGAGATGATACAAACTTTTAAATGTTTAAATACTTCAAAACGTGAGGTGAATATATATTTAAAATTTTTAAATAATTCATTCACGATGAATTTTCGCTGAAGTTAACGCAATTGTAATGGAAAATAAACAATCTCAGTCTAAATACGGTACAGCTGTTTTAAAATATAAATGAAAATTTACAAGGCTGTTTATTTAAGCTTATACTTAGCGGCACGTGTATATATTCTATTAAAATATTGTAGTTTTAAGCATTTGTAAGTTGTTTGATATTAACTATGATAGGTCTACGTTAACCTATGGCAATTATATTAGATATTATGAATATTTTTTAGACTTGTAAATAATTTTAATTAAATAAACATCGTATGTGTTGTAGTAATTAGAAGCAACAACAATAAACCACATGAAACAAACTAGGTACGAAAACATTTATAAGCGTTTGTTTACATCTCTAGCACAAAGAATCTTTAACGCGGGTAATTGTAAAATACCTTAGTAAGTTTGTAAGTAAAAAAATATATGATTTTACATGATTGCTAATAATTATCATGATATATTAAATACGTGTAAGTTGAATTATTTTAATGATGTTTTTTAAAAACTGTCAATAAAATATTTTCAAGTATTATGAAACGTACTAATAACTTTTTAATTATGAAGATGTAGTATTTACTACGTATACATAGCGAGGTTGTCCTTGTTGAGAAATGTAATGAAACTAAAAAAAATGAAATCGGTTAACCGTAAGCGGATTTAAGAGCAATTATTTGTTTCGTACCTGAAAATACTTCAGCAAAAAATTAAAAATAGTTACTTTCATTTAAAAGAAGAAATCGAGATTGGGTCTTCACAGTGAGGTTGCAATTACCGAGCAAATTATAATGAACTTGAAGAAAATTTAAGATCGGTTGACCGCATTTGAATTTAAGGGCAGTTGTGTCTGTTTTAGGTACCTGTTTCTTACCATACTAAAATTAAAATGGCCAAGTTTATGAAAATATCTAGATAAGGTCTTCACACCGAGGTTTTCTTCATCAAGAAAATCGTAATGGACCATGAAATTTCTGACATCGGTTGACTGATTTAAGGGCGATTGCTTATTCCATTTCCGCAAGTGCTTCAATACTGTGTGTACTGAAAAGTTGAAGGGTAGTTTTTCTTGTTATTGAATAATCGTGATATTATTATACTACTGAACATTATTTTGAGTGAACAGTATCATGGCGGTCGTAAAGATTATATTATTTTTTTATAGTGTAAGATGTAGTATTAATTTTTGAAATGAGACGACATGTTTATATATGAGTTTTATATTAAATCAGGCGTTTTTAATCAAGTTTATCTTGTTGACAACTGAACTATTTTTACAATTTTGCCTGCGTATACTATTTAGAAACTATTTAAAGGACAAAATAAATACTCTTGACATGGCGGAGACTTGGTAGTCAAAATTGGTTTTGATAATATTATGTACTTTCTTGAAATTTTATAGTTCCACAGGCAATCGCATGAAAAAGCGACCATTCGCCAAGAATTCCATACATCATATTCGGGGTTTTTTATCTAAGCAGACTCGTTTCGTATGAATGTACGCCGACCAAGACGGGGTCGGGCTTAGTCCGAGCGAGCATTTGATGATTGATGCTTCCATAATGCGGACGAACGTGATTGTATGTCGGCCTGCTGTGGAGGAATTTCTCACCTTCAGAAATCTATTACGGATCGGAGAAGGTAGACACGCCGCGTGTATCGGCGGCGGTGGATTCACAAATGCGTAACATCATACAGCCTATTTTACTCCCGTAAAATTGCAATTAGATGCCAGTAATTTTTGCTTTGAATCATGCATTAATATAAAGTTATATACAATATAATACATATTATTCTATCAGTTGAAAAAATAGCATACAATATAGACCAGATGAGTTTTTTTAGAAATTTATTTTAATGAATATGTTAATATTATAAATTAAAAGAACGTTTGTATCCAAAATATGAAAATTTTAAATGTGAAAATTCATAAATTTCAATTTATTTTGACGGAAATTTATGTGATCGTTAAGGTATGATATAATTATTTCTATAAAACTACAATAGTTAATTGTGATATTTTTATATTATTAATAATACGATGATAAAATAATATTTATTGTAGTATCTTTCCGGTAACTTAGTTGGTAGCGTGCGCGCCTAGCAATCTGGGGAATATCCGGGTTCGATTCCCCATCTGTCGGATTTTAAAAATCTAAAAATACAGTACTGAATGCCTATAGGTTTGAGCAATTGTCTGACAAACAATTCTAGTGAAAAATAATCCGTCAAGACGGCTTCGAATTGTGGAGATCCATATTCTCCACTTTCAGAGTACTTCTATTCTAATGATAAATTACTAATACATATTTCATATATTTAACATATTTTGGATAATCCATGTTTTTCAAATATCCGGGCCACTTCTTCCCAGCATTAGTACGGATAATTAAGGAAAAACTATGCATAATTTTTACTTCGTGTTTCTACGTCTAGATAGATTAATATTACTATTTAATCATAATAGTTTAATTAATTTTGTCGACAACTGTTTCAATTGTAGTACCACAATAAATGTTTTGATTTACAATTACTTAAGATATTTAAACCAATAAGATATATTCCCTATTTTGTTTTATTATACTAAAATAAACTACACATAAGAAATTTCCATTTGTTTTTAATACCAAAATAGATTCTCAAATAAAATACCATGTTGCATTATATATTGAATTATTATTTTTGCTAAGCAATTCAGTATTTGTGGACAGCTAATATTTTTTCTTATGTATATACAAATTTTGTATTGCAATTGTGAACAAAAAGAGCCCATTAAAAGTGACGACTGCGATATAGTGGATTATTATGACGATTTCAAAAAATAATTATTCGTGTGTTCTCTATAAAAAAAACTGACTGACTAAATACTTACTCATTTGTTATCAAAATTATTACAATGAGTCACAGAACTCGAGAATATTATAAGGATCTCAATTTGTAACATAAACAGATACATACATGTATACACTCGGAATGTCAACATTGTGTATAGTTTAATATTTCCATTGGTTATATTTTGGCTTTATGCTTTAATAATTTTGCTAAAATTGATTGATATTTTAAAATTAATAATAAGGCTTTATGTTTAAAAGACAATTGTTTCAACGATAGTACAGCTATACCGTACCATACGTTTGTTCAGCGAAGCCAATTTGAAAGTCTTAAGCTCTAGCCTTTGACACAAGTAATTTAAATATTTGTTAATAATCCTTCAATTAACTTCGGTTAAATTTATTAATTAACTTCTCATGGAAAAACAATTTAATTTAACTATGTTTGTGCAGAAAGGTATTTGTGCGAAATGAAAAATTATTGGAGAAAATAACCTTGAAAAACCGTTAGACTGTAAATTGTTTTCCTTCGTTTCAGCATTTTTCGTTTCAGATATTCTGTGTTCAAAGAATCGAACGAGGTTGTTTAACGTTTAGAGAAATGCAAAGTCAACATTACTTGATGAGGCGTTAATCACTGACAATAAAACGAAGAGCGGATGTTAAAGTTGATAATGATTTATTTAGAGTCTTGTATTTCCTATCCAGATTACGCAAACAATAATTCACGGCGTATCCTTTTGTCATTTCGGTTCATTGTTTCCATCACTAAAGCTTTGATTTATTCGTATAGCGTCTCGTAGCTAAGAATGTATATAAATTACCCAGTAAGTCAAGGGATTTGAAGGCAGCCGTCGCACGCACGTACGTTTTCTCTGAGATCACTAAGAAAAATATAATCTTCTTATAGAGATTCTTTCGAGCGTAGGCTGCCCTTATTTCTTTCTTCACACATGACAATATTTGAAATGTTAAGAATTTATTCTTCACCGCCAAATGCGAAAGAGGAAAGAAAAGAGAAATGATGCAATTTAAAAAGAGGATTATTTCGAATAAAAGATTTCCGCAAAGAAATCGTAGATATATCGACAAGTAAAAACTCAATGACGCGGCTATTGACAATACGCATAATTAAAGAGATCTGGGACTTATTCTATCATGATCGAAAAAATGTGCTATTGTTCAGAAGAAAAAAAAACTCATTTCGATTATTACAATTTTTTACACGTTCCATACAAGTGTACTTTTTATTTATTTTTAAACACTGCACAAATATTACTTATAATATTCAATAAAACTTCATTAGAGTAGATTTTTTCAAATAACTATAAAATATATAAAAAATTACCAAATATTAAAGAATTGAGTCCGGTAAAGTTGTGAAGTGATTTTTCTAAATGAAGATAAAAGTCTCGATCGCAAATTTGAAATTGACAAATTTGCACTAGATAAATAAATATGAAATATATCTAGAAGCATAAAGCATTAACAACAATTTGTTGTTATTTCAATTTCATGGCTTTCCTGTATTCATATTAAAATAGACAAAAGTTTTGATGAAGATAATTGGCCAATCTAATTATATTCTGAAATTAAATGCTTGTGTTAGAGAGGCTGTATCTCAAATTCCATGCCGAAAATGTAACAGAACGATGACGCCGTCTCAATGATGACAGTAATCGTCAGTCACCGTATTTCACACGTCATATGTAATTTATACCCGGAAGTATAAAATAAATGGTAATATACCTGTCGCAAGATAAGTGTAACAGGCTTATAAAAATCTTTCCTATATTTTTGCTAAAAAACATGCGCGCTTTGTTGATGATCACGAGTTAAAATCTCTTTACTGTATTTTTCTTTATTGCCATTTAAAGATATGTGCCTTAATTTTAAGCTGGCTTAAAGATTTGCTAAAAATAATTTGCCAAGATAAGAATTTAGATTGTAAAAATTTACACGTGCTATTTTCGGACACTAAGTGACTGAGTAAATATTTTATCACTGTGTAGTACTTAAATTATCAATTTATACGAGTTCGTCAATATCTGAACAATACATATATCTGATCAACGCACAGTGCCACTTCGTTTCTTTAATTTTGCTATTGATAGATAGATAGATGTGAACTTCCGGCTGAATAAACATAGACAATATAAATTATTTCCCGTTGTTCACACAATTTGTCCTCGTCGTTAGCAATGTACTATCTTAACGCATTTTGTCAATATAGAAAATATTTCAGATCAATTTTATAATTTTAAGTATTATTTATTTTTATATGTAATATTGAGCTCGTATTCACAATTTTTATGTGTATATTTAGTAGACAATTAGTGTAATGTTAGCTATATGGTTTAACTATAACTAACAACCTAAAAATTGAGGAACTGTTCGTGGTGATATTTATAACATTATTTAAAAGAACGCTTCACGTTCGTAACGTCCACGTAACGGATAGGATCGATATGTTGGATGAGAACATAGAAATATGATGACTCCATATGTTATACACTAGAAAAACATTCCTTTTAATCCGGTTATTACTTATGTAGAAAGTAAGAAGAAAAGACGGGAAAAACTATATATGTATGTATCTAAATATATAGAATTAACAAATTAGATGGCCTATCTTTATGGTGTCTTGAAGATTGGTAGTCAGCCCATTATTAAATCCATTGTGTAGTGGAATCTTGGGTTTCCATTATATATTTATCAATTTCATTTAACACTCATCTAGAATCTGATTGTATCAGGTTGAATGTATCGTAAAAAGTCCTATTTTATAAAGTAAATTGATTTAATTTTTACTATAATCGAAATCGGCATTAAAAAAATACTTAAGTGAGTTCATAAAGAGATCATACTTTTTTTTCTTTTAATAAATTTTCTATTGAAAATATTAAATTTAGAAATTACGTCTAGACAAAATTTGCTGCGGGTTATTAAAAAATTCTTGATGATACATTGGAAGTAACCACTGTTATATTAATTTTCAGTCAGACAGTTTTATTCGGATACCTAGACACTGTAAGCTTAGTAATAAATATAAGCCATCTACACAAGTCTTTTATGGTTTTATTAGACAAAAAATAATTTGTTTCATCTCAAAATATTACGATACAACAAAGCTATTTAGTGAAATAAAATATTAAAAAATATCGCACAAATAAAAGTGTAAGAGTATTTATTATATACGTATTTTTAAAATTACATTAGTACGTGATCAATGAACATTAAAACTGTTAAGTATATTAAAAAAAACCCGTTGTAATGCATTAAAATACTATATTTCACTGTGTTGAAAAGTTTACATATTACTTTGTAAAAATATGGAATAATTTTGTCCCTGAGTGCCTTTTGTGTGAAAGATTTAAAATCTGCTAAAATTTGTTAATTTGATTGTTATTCATATTTTAAACTACGCGTTTGAAAGTTACGTGAAGTCCTGAAAATTTCGAATACAGGTATTATTATTATTAGTACTGTATGGTGTTTTGTTTCTTTATTATATATACTTCCACGGTTCTATACTTCTAAACCTGAAATTGTGAATTCGGTACCGATAGCTATTGAATCTGAATAAGGTGCAACATGGATATCCAATGAGTTTAGTAATTAGCTGACTACCGATTCTCATGAAAAAAATTGTCAAATAACAGTATGTATTGAAAATTCTGAGATCTATATTATGCACTACTTTTGCAGTTGTAATTTTTACACTGTTCAGAAGATCTTTATGTTCCACTTTTGGAGCAGACATAGTATACAAAAATAAATTACTCAATGTTCAGCATTCAAATTTTTTTTTTATAATTTACGGATGTGATTCTGTAACTAGATAAATACAAACACGTAGAAATACAGAAAAACTCCAATAATAGTTCATTAGAAAATATTTGAAAAAACCAATGTTTAATAAACTAATATCACACAATATAAGGTTGAAGTAAGTATAAATTAAATCAATTCAAAGCATCTTGGGGAAATGACATAAACTTGTAAAGAAAGTAGACTTTCTAATAGGGTAGCGTCAATGAAATGTATATAAATGATAATACTAATAAGTAACTACAAATTATTTTATTACACCCATGAATGATATGAATAACATATATCATTGATTTTTTGTTATTGGATTGATTTTTTAAATATTAGTTTTCACGATCGTAATATATATACATATTACATTAATACTAAAAAATTAAAATGTATTTCATTCACTACGGTTTTTACACTGGGACTGAGTTGTAATATTTTGGATACACGTTTATGATACATATGTGGGTAAATGTTTAAAATATGTAACAGCTGACATGGACTTTTTGAAGATAGAAATATTGTATCGATGCTTAATACCACGCTCCCACGGATTTACATTTATTCCTGTCGCATTTTGAGACTCGCGTTTAGCGATTTCCCTACTACTCTGACTGCCTCGGGCTTTGAAATTCAGGCTTCGGAACGTATATATATATATATTTCACATAAGTAAAAGGTGATGATGCAAACGATATACCTTATCACGATATAATCGTATAGGACAATCAGAAAATTGCCAAATGCATTTAAATATCATAAAATACATTAGTAACACATAACTTAAAAAAGTAAAAAAAATATTTGAAAAAAATACGTGGAATCATTTTATTTATGTGTTGATACAATTTTAAAAAAAATAATGTAATTTTCATTACGGTGAAATATGGTATTTATATAACGTTATTGGTATTAAGTAGTAAGGTAAGCTCTTTTTTAATCATATGGGCTTCAAATGTGAGGCGTATGAATTTTAATATAAAGAGTTTTTACGAAGACTGATTGCTAATCATTTAAGGTTCACGTTTTGAACTTGTCAAATCTGTAACAGTGAGATATAAACGTTATGTTTCTAATTTCGTGTGATAAATTATATAATTCGTGAATTACAAATATATAAAATATATGTTTAAAAAAATAAAGATGCTGATAGTGATACGTTGTTTTTATTTAAAGTTTAAAACCAACAAAATATATGGATGCATATGTATAAGTATGTATAAGTAAATATATAAATAATAAATGCATAAGTCTCCCCGATAGCGTAGTTGGTGGCGTGTGCACCCAGCATTCCAGGGAATGCGGGTTCGATTCCCCATCTGTCAGATTTAAAAAATCCGAAAAACGCAGGACTGGATGCCCATTGGGTTGAGTAATTGTCTGACA
>JAGVSQ010012488.1:0-11610 GCA_022683975.1 Rhyacophila evoluta
GGCATCTTCAGGCTACATTATATGTGGGCGGTGAGCGAACATATAACATACTAAAGTATGTTATAAGTATGTCGCTCAGAATTTAAAATTGTTCGTTTTTTTTGCTTCAAAAGTGGAAAATATGCATTTCTACATTACATTGAAGATTCCCACTTCAAACATAAAACATGGAATTTATAGATCTCTGCAATATGAATATTTATCTATTATCTATTTATTTATTTATATATCACCCAACTGTATAAGCCGTTATGCATCCGTTCCTGCGTTTTTGATTTTTTTTAAGCTAGGAGCTGTGGGAATTGAACTTGACATTTCTTGCTTCCTCGAATAGTTAAATATATATTCCATTTGGTAAAAAAATATATCACATAGCATATTCACGAAAACAATCACATTTTCAATAAAAGTAGACTGAAAAAAGGATGTAACCTACACAGAACAAATTTTACAAGAGGTACAAACTACGTCTATTTAAAAATAATGAGCTAATGTCACAATATTAAATCGACAAAAGATTGAAATAAATGAAAATTAAAAGTAAAAAAACCCCCTTATGATATCATGGTATTTGTGATATACTGTGATTTTTGAAAAAACTGAGGGTTACGTCCTTTTTTCGTTAATCAATGCTATGTCATCTCAAAGTGACTTCAACGCGCATTGCAATCAAAATATTTTGGATACAGTAGACGAAAATACTTTACCAAATAATATTTAAAATATTAATGTAATAGTCATTATAAAAATAAGAATGCTATACTATAAAAGACGCTTGTTATTACGTACACAAAAGTGGTGCATATATAATATATATTAAAAAAGTATTTCTTTAAAACATCTCAAAATAAAAATTTAAATAAATAAACCGATTCATTCCGCATCGTAGTTATATTGTTTCCAATACTAAAAATATGTTAATAATATATTGAAAAAAAAACAAACATATTCTGATCATAAGATTGTATAATTTTAACCGTTAAATCGATTCTCGGGGTAGATATTTGAGTGAAATGAATTCTTTGTTTTTGAAATATTTTTAAACAATAATAATGGTGATCGGAGAAACTTAGTAAAAAGAAATTCTTAAAGGCAATTTGGAACTGGAGAAGGTCGTAAGAACGCTGCGGGATCTTAACACATCCACGGTCGGACAGTGAAATTATTTATTCCAAGAAACGTGCGTAATTAATAATTTCTTATATTATTAAGAGTATTGAAATGTATACATATTGTTCATTGCAAGTGTAAAAATCATTGAGCAAATCACATTAATTAAATAGTTATATGATATAATATCTTAAACAAATATTTTTCAATGTTATTTCAATTAAACTTATACTTCAAAAAATCGTTCAGTTTGGGCAAAGGGCAATAATTTCCACGGAACAATAGTGCCGTGAATGAGGCTTGGTTTTTTTCTTGCACGAAAATTTGTTAGATCCTTATTTTTCAGACATCTAAAGCTGGATTCCGTTAACTATAGGGCATTTGCGGGTTGATTCCTTTTGACAGTATGTAGTGTATTCTGTGATTCCCAAATAAAAGTACTTTTGAAAAAACTGAAGGTCAATGCTTTTTGTCTAAGCAGGGTTGATATAAAAGTGATATGGAAGTATTTGTCTCAATTTTAATACTTTTATTTTATTATTTTTTCGTATCAATTATCTTTACATGCTACAAAAACTTGAAATAAAACAAGAATCTCTATGATCTGGGTGGAAAAAATGTAAAGTCAGTGTGTGTTGCCAGAGTGATTCGAAAAAAGTGGCATATCGAATTGTTTTAAAAATCCACTGTATCGTAGAGTTGAATACTTATATTAATAGTTCAACTGACAGCCAATCAGAATATCATCAATTAATGAAACTGTAGTTACGTAATGCATAACTGAAACGTTTTGACATACAAACATTTTACTTTTTCCATTAGATTTAACTGAGTGATATATGAAACACTGATATTGTTTATAATATCAATATTTTTAAACGGTAACACAACAATTTTATTACTATAGTTAAACCATAGCTTAAACTGTTTTACTTGCTTAAAATATCAAACTACAATTGAACGCGATAGAAATGACTTGATCGTAATGAAAATTGTTTTGGATAAATCAATAATGAAACTATTTGTTACTAGTCAAACGCAAATGTAACATCATTAAAACATATTTAAATCTAAATAACTATCAAATACTTTGACAATTAAATGTATTTGGGTAGTCCGATACCAAATACGTTAACCGAACTTATAAAAATACGACGTTAGCCTCTCAGCGAAGAATTCGTCCGCCATTACATTCGATACCCCCACTCCCCCACCGGGGCGGCCATTTTTATAAAGCCTTATATATTATTATTCACATTATATCCTACATTAGTTTCAATGCATTCTTCTTTCAATTATTTATTTGATGATTCTGTGGAATGTAGTCCATTTAGGTATCCTGCACACATTAAATACCTACAAGCCATACGACGTCCGAAATCTTAATTGGTCTTCATGTAATTGTTATAAAGCCAATAACACTCAATCTATACTTGCTTTAAATCCGTTATATGCTTTAATTGTTTGTATAATAAATGCACCCACATAATTCATTAGCATTTGGTTGTGGTTAGGTAGATTTAAAAAATATATTCCATGTTTAAAATAAAACAAAATAGCGTAAGCAAATATTTTTTGAATCGAGAGTTCATTAACAGTGTTGTAATTTAATATACTTAATTTTTATATAACTTTTATTGTTTTCTAAATTCGTATTGACTTTTAATCGCTATAATTACAATTGTTATATTCAATTAAAATAATTAATTAACATAAAATTTACATAGTCATTTGTATATTTATACGTTTTGTAATTTAACCAAATTAAAATTATAATAATTTATTATGTATAGATAAATTTTATTTGTTGTGCTTAAATATATAAAATTAAAACGTGCTGAAATAAAATTTCGTTTATGAATAAGTTTTTAAATAATGTACAATATTTAAATTTTATTTTGACTTGAATAAAACAATTGCAAGTAAGCAAATAAATTTTGATAATTATAGTATATTTACGATTCGGTTGTGATGCCATTCATTCGTTCACTGTTATCAAAATAAACTGTATTAAGATTATATCAATGAGAATAGTATGAATTTATAATCATTTACAATATTCATTGATTTATTAATTTCCTTATAATGCACTTCTTGAGTAAAACTTAATTTTTGACGAATTCGAATAATTTTACTTAAAAAAACAATTTTCATAAAAAATAGTGTGATGAAAATTGAACAAAAATACAAATAGAATACTATTTTGTCTTAAATATATTTATTATGCGAAATAAAGGATGTAATGGCTTAATTTATATGGGTATACTTTTAATTCTACTTGATTCTTAGTGTACATTGTCTCAGTTGTCTAGTTGGTAAATACACGTGCCTCAATACCGATGGTAGTGATCTTTACAAAATCAGTCTGAATATCGTATTCAAACTAAAAACTGCACGAAAAACATTCGGAATGGACATGGTAAACTATATAATATGATAATATTTATAATATTTTTTAAACTATGACTTGATTAAAACTATGATTACGACGGCATATTGTTCAGGACCATTGATATATAAAAAAATATATTTGACTGAGTTAATGATTCAATCAATAAAATGAGAATGAAAATAAAGGTCGTTGGTTGGTAATGTTGTAGAAATCGACGTTTTATTATATACAGTGGCGTAGCTGCATAGGAGTAGTTGGAGCAAACTGCCCTATGCACATGAATCAAGGGGGTCGCAAATAAAGTAAAGATGATGTGAAAGCTAAAAAGACGTAAAACTATAGGGGGTGCAACGTTTTTACTTGCTCCAGGGCGCTGGATTTGTAGCTACGCCACTGACGTCACTGATTATATGACCTCTTCTATACATTGAATAATAAATAGAAATAAAATAAAAGTAACCTAAGTGCAAATTTTATGCTACATTCCGACTTATTCTGACGTAATAGAAAATCACTTTTAACCTTTTAAAAGTTGAGATGTTACTTAGATCTGTACATTCGATATATTTCAAATGATACCAGACGGTTTCTTTACGACTATCATCGAAATGTTACAACATGATGTCAACGTAAACAAAAAAAAATCATCACGGACATTATTTATCTAAAATTTTGATTTTGTGTTCCCACGCAGTGAGTAAATAAAACATAAAAATCATTTTAGATAGTGTACCTACCGATATATTATTTCTCGCAGCCAGAAATATGACTTTTATATCATATCGATTAGCCAATGGTTATTAAATTAAATTATTATTAGTCTTACATAAATGAGCACAGAGAGCTGTCGTTTCATTAGTTGATCAGTAAATACGCACCTTATAAGTATCTGTGTGAAATTTCGTATAAAATTTTTATTGACGGTACATATTACGTTATACATAAACAATCTTTAATATCATTTGCTCATTTCGGTAGCTAAGATAGTAAATGCGTCAGTGACGTAGCTGCCGAGGTAAATTTAGAGCAGGCTGCTCCAGGCGCACGAATCAAGGGGACGCAAGTAAAGAAAAGTTAGCACGAAAAAAGAGGAAAGCATAAATTCTAGTTAGAAGTAAAAATTTTAGAGAAGCGTGAGACTTAAAATAAGCAAGAAACTAAACAGGCGCAACAATTTTGTTTGATTCAGGTCGCTGAATTTGTAGCTACGTCACTGGCTCAAGTGCTGGTTTAATATCTGCAGTCTAAAGCTATCTATTAACCCTCGTGAAGATAATCTACCAAGAATATTATCCACATAGTCATGATTCACATCTTATATATATTATTTATAGTAGACTTGGTTAAAAATAACAATTGCGTAGCTTTTAAAAACGTAGAAAAATACGAATAGATAGATACTAAAAATAAGTTAATGACAGTTTTTCTTCACAACTAGATTTATTTAAAATATAAATCATGTATACTCTTCTACACGCAAACCGGATTCTTGGGATATTGTTAGGTTAAGCTCCTGTGACACTTCTATATATTCGAAAAAGTCTCACGTACGTTGACCCACGGTATATGCCCATGGCAAAGTGATCAATGATAGAAAGGAAAGTGAATTTTTTTACACAATCCGAAGATGCGGAACTGAATGACCATTGCATTAAGCAATTGTCTGACAATCAATTCTGTAAAAAAAGTATCTGGCAAGACATGTCTTCACGTTAAGGAGATTCATGTTCTTCACTTTATAAACGGATATCTTTACACTGTATGGATCCGTGTACGGATCTATGCTCCATTTCCGGAGCAAACATGGTAAAAAATATATTACCCTACAAGTCAACTATGGTGAAATAGTGGCCCAGTGAAATATGAAAACATTCAAAAAACTATTAACAAATTCATTGCATTAGGATTGATTTATCGAACATCCACGGTGCGTGATTTGAAAAACAAGACGTGTTTTCAACTAATTATGTACTGTAATGTTGTTATTAATGCAGCAATAAGCATTTAGGTTTAAAAAATAGCTCGAATACCTCCATGTATTTACCTGTCTATTCAAATGACATTTGTTTTACATATCTAAACATTTTAAAGTTCGTCTATTCGACCAACCAATCCTAAAAACGAATTTATAACATTTATACAATCAACATTGTACAAGTATTCTAACAATGTCGTACAATCACTTAGTAAAAATGTTATCAGTTGTCATGCGATCGATAAAAAGTTCTTGAAAGCACACTTGTGAGTCATTCAACGCATTATATCAGGCAATTGTGACAATAATCATTTTCGTATCTCTGTACTTCCATCACCTGTGATGCACATAGTATTTGCATTGTATTATAAATTCCTGAAATAGAATTCATTCAAGTTTTTCACGAAATCAAATCAATGAGTTACACTTTCAGAAATAACATTTTTCTCGGTATCATTGCATTACGCACTAAATTTACAACGTGTATTCTTTACGGAGTAATATAATCTTGTTATCATTGTTTGTTTTGGAACTGATAAAATGATAACGCTAGACAAACATATAAATAAAACTTCTAGAAATAATTTTTAAATGTTTGCATATTAACAGATGCGTTGGTATCATCCGCATACTCGTTTAAGTAGACTTCTTGACTACGGTTTATACACAAAATTATTTTGAGTTTTATGTGATTAAGTTGGCAAACAGCATAGAGAGGAAAATATTTCAGTCATTTTTACGAGAATCAAAAATTTTAGCAAAAAAAATAGTTCAAAGAAAAAAAACCTTGTATGCAAAACAGCAAAAAAAAATTGAAGAGATGAAAATAAATCTCAATAATCAATATCCAATCATACTCCATTTTTTATATACCATGATAGCTCCCAAATTGGAGCATATGGATCCACACAATGTGAATAAATCCACTCCGAAAGTGGAGTATATGAATCTCCCCAATGTGAAGACGTCTTGACAGATTATTTTTCACGAAAATTGTTTGTCAGACAATTGTTCAATCTAATGGGCATCAAGTCCTGCATTTTCAGATTTTTAAAATCCAACCAGATGGGGAATTTATTCCTCATTCCTCCGGATCGCTAGGTTCACATGCTACCAACTACGCTAACCGGGAGACATTTGATAGCTAAAAATTATATATAAATTTAATACAAACAAAATATATAAAATATAATGTATTTATAGTGATCAAAGATTTTTTGTCGTGTGGTATACGAGATATTGCTCTGTCATAAGCGATATCTATATTGAACTGACTAGATTTTTGTTTACTGCTGCTTTGAAAACCATTTATTATAAAAAAATACTCTCTATTTAAATTTTATAGAAAAATACTATGTTGCTACAATTTTGCTATGTACGTATATAAATACTCAATACAAATAACATCTTCATTTGAGAAAAACAAAGAAAAAATGGCGTTACGTATTTTTTTAAAACAGTCTATAATATTTTGTATCATGCTTAAATCTAGAGATCTGCATTTACTAACGTTCAAATTAAACCATATTTACGTGAAAATCTTGAAAATGGAGTGTAGAATAAATAGTATTGCATGAAAAATACATATTGTCACCACCTATATTTACTTAAGAGGGTGTAACATGTGTTTAGTGATTTTACTGTACAGTGATCTAAATATTATTCAAACTATTTACTTAAATTTATTTGCACAATTACGTTATACCAATAAGTGGATCGGAATTTTTTTAACAATGCGCCAAACGAATTTAATAGATACCAATTAATTTCGTACCACTATGTTTTTCGTTTATAAAATTCCAATATTAATCATAATACATTAAAAATGTAATATTTACTATGATGCGTCATAATATGCAACAGGAAATTGATATATTTAACGTTATCAGCTATCATACGTCTGATGGACATATCAAATGCATTTCAAAAAATGATTCATCTATAAGAAGTACGTTTATTTTAGTAACGCGTAAAAATTGATAAGACTCGTTATAACTACGTGTTTTGACTGCGATTTGCGAAAAGATACAATAATTGTTCATTCAAAAAACGCTATAATTAATGAAAGATAACAATATGTATACTCAAAGTAAAATTTTAAATGTACAGTTTCAGTATTTGTGGACTTAAAGAATGTAAAATTGTCTTATTTTGACTATTAAGAATATACGTTGATCTTGAATGCTGAGATTCTATCCGAAATTTAACGAGATAGTTAACTTTGAGGCATACACATTTTTATAAATTAATATAAAATTAGTATCTTAATCGATGGTTTTTTTTAAAAAGCCGTAACAATCCAATGTAATTTTCTGCGCATTACACAATTCTTTTTTCTTTCTCTTATTATATTATATAATTATGTTAATATTGTAATTAAACTCAATTATTTATTTAATGTGTAAATGTTTTGGTATGATATATAAACATATATTTGAATTAAGGTTTGTAGAAGAAAATAGAAGGCGAGTACTTAGTAATTTACAAAATAACGTGGGTCTAGGAGCTTTCCAGTCAGGTGGATTTTGTCAAACACAGCTTTTGTTTTCCATATTGGCTTTACCAATAGCAGAACAGTACACCTTAGAGTAAAATTAGCTCATATCAATCAAGTATTGAATAAATATCAATTTTGTAACTGCACTGTGAGAAAAAGCTGGACTATAAAACATTTAATAAGCGTAGGGAATCATGTACCAAACGTTATTCATACATTTATTGTTTCCATGAAATAAATGTCTTTACAAATAAACCGCGCTGTGTATCAATTTGTGAAATGTCAGATATAATTAACGTAATTGTTTATTTAATTTTTGTAACATATATGTAATTTATTTATTTATATTTTTCATTAGACATAGTAATAAGAAAAAATCACAAACATGGCACCGGACTAAGGGGTTAAATCTTTTCAGGCGGCATGTAGCATTAAATCATTTGCCATAGAGGAGAAAAATATCACGATGCGCAGTGAGCAGAGAGAGAGGCTGGTTTCGTTTTTTAATCTCTCTCTGCCTCTCTCGAAGTATTTCGTGCGTCTTCTTCTTCCTTTTTTGTTTCCCGTAATAATAATAACATAGTTGTGGTGGTAACACTTGCCGCGGCCCGCCGGGGTCCGCCATTTTGATTTGAATTATGTATAGAACCTCAATGCTGGTTTTTGGGCAGTGCCGTCGATAAATAACCTAAATAATGAAACAAACAGTCTTATCATCTATCTTTCAATTGAAATTAATTACTAATTTTATTAAAATACAATATTAATTGATGATTATTAAAACACCATATAAGGAACAAAAAGGAAACGCTTTAGTAGTCAGAAATATAAAAAAGAAAGGAATCAATTATTGTATGATAATAAAATTTGAGCACTTTTTAAATTATATTAAAATGGGAATGTTTTTAATGGTTTCCCACAACTTTTATGACAGGGATATTGAGTCCTTTTACAATCATTGATTCTTATATTATATTTTGTCGAAATACTATAAACAATACGTTACATTGATGTATAGTACATCGTTGAGATGATACTCGCCACGTTAAAATGTAAACTACTATTATCACTCCCAAGTTTTTTCTTTATATCTTTTACAAGGATTGTTGCTAACTACTGACTCAAAACACTTAGGGTTCATTTGGCAACTATATTTATAAAAAATACAGTTTTATACAGTTAAAGTAGATAAGATCACTTATTGGTACTAACTTTATTCAAAAAAATAAACTATACTGGTAATTTTTTCCTTAATAGAAATCAAATAATACATATATGTGTATGACATTCATGTAAAATGATATTGTTAACGGGCATTCTAATGGTTTAAAAAATCGTGTCCCCACTCATAAATAAAACCGACTTTTTGACTCAATATTCATTTAGATATTCCCACAACTTTTATAAACTACCCTCCTATTTTTTGGCAGTACACCACTGGCATTTGACGTACATAAGTAGAAGGCTCAGCGATGCTGTTGGCTATAAAATATTGCTGAAATCCGCAATGGTATTTTTGATTCATGCAGCTTGAGATGCCTTCTTCATTTTGTTTTGTGCATATTGATAAAAAAAAAACTTCGTTTCCAACATGCCTATATAGCAAGACTTACCATATGAAGCATTTTGATGTATTTATGTACGTATTATACGGTCAATGTATAATATTAAAGACAAAGGCGATGTCCTTTATTTAGTATTAATAATTTCTATACTTTAATTATACTTTTCTATGTTGCATATATAACATTTTTCATAATCCAATTTTTCACTTCTCCTTCGAAAAATTATTAAACATTTTTTTTGTTTAAAAAAATGCATTTTTTCTAATTAAAAACCAACAAATTTATGCCAAAATTAGATGACGTTTAATTGCGCAACTCTAGTATCAATTATAGTGCATCGAAAAACACGTAAATTTCACTCAAAATGATATATTCATATGTCTGTAATTAATTTATGATATTGCTTAAAATAAAAATATTAATTATTTTACAAAGCCAGTAAAATCAATTTCAAAGTTGACGTTTTCTGATTTATGTATTTATTTATACATTTAAATTATTATAATGGATATATCATAAAGATTCCAAAAGACTATATATGAAACTCAAGCAAATAATTATCTATCTATATTAATAGTTAAAAATAATGAAATCACCTTTACTATGAAATTCATGCCTTTCTTTTTACATATTGGGTATTTTTACTATAGAATTGTGTTCACACCCACTTTGTTTTAAATGAAATAATATGTTTAACAACATATGAGTAATTATATATATTTTCCAATACTACTAGACATTTATAGATTTATTTTCATGTTCGAAAATAATTGTTAAATATATTTTGCATAGTTTAGTTGAACTTCTGAAAAATGTATTTCTCTTTTATTTGTTAATATAGCGTTGCTATTTACTAATATGTGGGCAATGGTACCTAATTTGCTTGGATATGATTTGCGTGTGATAAAAAAACTCGTCCCCAATAACTCAGTGTGAAAATGCATGCGTAGTGTTGCCAGTAATATTTCTCTTCATGAATCGGTTACCGGTTGATTTGTGCGCTGGCCGCGGGGTAATCAGTGATCAATGATCAGTGAGCTTTTTGCATTGTAGCAACACTTTAACAAACCGGTTATTCTTCATTTAACCCTTAAACCGCGAACAAAATTGATAATAAATAATCGCAATGACTATTCACAAATGGTGAGCGCCGTATTTAGTACCCACTTTATATCCATATCACAATATTTTTCAATTTACCATATAAATTATTTTATTACATTTTATATTATCTATTATGTCCTCTCCAATAATAGAACATATGCATCTTTACAATGTGACTAATTATCATGACTACGAGAATTGGTATTCAACAGACTCTCAACCAGATTCTCTCGATCCATTGGGCATTCAGTTCTGCTGTTTTATATTGTTAGAAATGCGATTGTACGATTTCAACTCGTAATCTGCGGAGCCGAAGCATGCACACTTTGCAATCTACCAGTATTTTTGGAATAAAAATCTTCCAAAAATACTTTCAGTAACAGAATTGTTATTGATATCGTCCTAATATTATCAAGCATAATATGTCAACTCACATATAATTTTTACGACAAGGGTTTGTCTATACTCGTATAAAATACTGAACATGTGTTTGTACCTACTTTTTTCACGAAATATGAAAATAAGAAAGTAACAAATGTACAAATATTTTATTAACTATTTATTAAAAAATGATACTTCATTATTCATTATTCAACAACTTGATACGTGCGTCTTTTCTATTGAACGTTGTGACGTACTATTTGAAGAGATATGTGCATGGTGCAGCAACAAATTCAGCGCGTTTTTAGCCCTCGTTTTTTAGCTTTCACGCTTCCTTAAAATGTGAACTCTCTTTAAGGATTCGTGGTTTCTCTTTTTTTAATTCTTGCTCTAAATTTACTTTTATCGTGCCCTTTTCGATTCATGCACCTGGTCAAATTAAATATACAAAAGTTTATTTTAATTCATATATATTACATTTTGACTATGACACGTCATTGTATAGATCTATATGTCCACCAAGTAAGTTAAACAGATCCTACTCTGATAATGTATATAATAGCATCCATCTAAGCTCGCTCTCACC
>JAGVSQ010012489.1:0-11608 GCA_022683975.1 Rhyacophila evoluta
GAATTTAAAATCAATTTCCATCAAGCACCATCAGTCGAAAATATTAATTAGATAAGATCGACTATTTTACAAGACAAAAAGGCATTAATGTATAACTTAAGGACTTCAATTTATTTGGTCCCATTCTACGAACAGATCCGTCGAATTGAGTTATGTAACCGTTCACATCGCCAGCTTTACGTTCAGTACCATGTATACAGCCAGAAAAATCTGTGTACCCTGTGGGTGAATTGTTAAGCTTTTAATCTAATCGGTGACCTTGTCCGACTGGGTCGTCGCTCTCGAAACATTCTGAAGCCAGAATAGTTGGTGAGTCACATTACATTAAGGGAAAAAACAATTTTGTGCTCGTTTGCTCCGTTTTAATGCCGCGACCGCAAAAGACAAGCGTACGGCTTTTTCTTTCCATCCTCTTCGGTGAAATAGTTTTTTCAGATAACATTTTTGGAAATACATCGAGTGTTAATAATCTAACATATTTTTACTATGCTGTTTTAACACAGTCGTTTTGAGTTTAATTTTACTGTATGTTTGGATAAAAAAATATTGAAACATTTAATTGTAAATATTATCAGAAAGTAAAAATTTAGTCACTTTAAGTGTACTTGAAAAAGTTATAAATTGTCCCCGAAACCGCTTCGTACACCGACTGCATAAATAATATTTCAGAATGCAAAGAACAAATCGCATACGCTTAAATTAATTAGATATTTTGCATAAGTAACTTTTAAGTCGTCGAGATTGGGATCGATTTTTAAACGAACGAAATCAATTTAGCATTTGCATCACTTTGACTTTTCACACTTCGTTTCGTGAACACAGTTTCGAACTTTCGGCCAATAAAAGTGTCAGCGCGACGGCGACAGTTGAAAAATGAAAAATTCCTTCTCCGGAAAGTCATTTGATATTATTTATTACGCCCTAAAGTAAAGTACGGCGAGGTTTTCTTAATTTCGCGCAAACAGTGTCAACAAAATAGCGTTCATTCTTTCAGTGAGAGGTCGCACATAATAAACAAAAATTAACGCTTTATTAATAACACTTTGTCTCGTCGTTCGCTTCTTAGAATTGTTATCGTATCATAGATTACTGTATACATTTTATATAACTTCATTTTAAGTAAGTTTAATAGAAAATAATTATCGTGCGCCTTGTGCCATAATAAATATACATAATTTCAAAGAAAGTTTCATATGAACCGTTTTTATTCGCAAAATATTAAATCCTCGCCATCTTAACCCGCCGCGCGAGCAATGAAAATATTGCAACAACTGCAACCTAATATTGTAAAATCACATTCGACGAAATAATCGAGCAAATAAATCTCAGAATTATTTATATTTTCACAATAACACGTCTACGGAACGTTACCTTTTATGAATCCCGGGGGCGCGTTATTCGAAGCTTTCCTGCTGAACCCTTTTAAAGTTTACTTCCCAGATTAAAGATGTTTTGCTTTGTTCAATGGGTTTCTGGAAATAGCGTAAAAACAATTACTCTAGGCTCGTTTACTTTACAGCGGTGCGAAGAAAAGCATCGTGTTAATAAGTGAGAACCGTCTCTTGTGACTCTCTCTCTACATAAGAAAAGTCTCCAGAAAGTAAATACTTACATATGACCACAAATAACATGGTAAAATTGAATATTACATACAAAATATATACATAATATATTGTCCTTGCTGGTTTTAATATGGTAGAAAAGTTCTTAGTACGGTATGTAGTAATTTATGCATGCAAAAGAATCACCTTATACAATTTCTGATCAACAGAATGAGGGTAAATAATTTATATTCATCAGCACCAGCCACTAGTTCTAATTCCGCAATATTAAACAATACATCCAACACGCGATTGATTGATTTTGGCCGAGACATTCACCGAATGTACCCGGAAGCTAAAGATGTGTTTTTTTTTATTTTTATCTCACTTCTACAGTAAAATATGTATTTTTAATGAAATGAATAGATTACAATAATAATCAGCTGAGCGAATCATAATGAAATATATGGAAATCGTAACATTTTTCGAGTATCGTATAAGCCAAAAAAACAATGACAGTCACGTTTAAAATGTCGCGAAACAAGATCGGCAGATTTTTTTGCTTATTAAAAATAGAATAGAATATATTGAATAATATTTAAATAATAAATCGATTTTTACGTCCGCGATTAATTCAACACGTCTCGTGAAATATTTCACATTATTCGATATTATTTCGCACTCAATTATTATATTTCTGTCATCGTCTGATTCGATAGATTCATTGTAAATACTAATTTATAGTAATTTAAGCGAGCCTCAGAACTGACAGTAGCATGCAATCTTAAAAATATATATTTCGTTTAACTATTGCAAGCCCTACAATCGACACTATGTACTGTGGTATGCATAATGCGTTCCACAGTTTATTTTGAACGAATATTTTTTTTATTATGTGTTAAAAATATTACAAATTTTTGGTGTAAAGCATTCGGAACACAAATATAACAAAAAGTATTTATACGTTATTTTAAAATGGGACATATAACACTAAATAATAAAAATAAACTGGAAAGAAAAGAAAAAGAGTCTACGAAAAAATTTCGACAGATCCTATTCTAAAATTTATCAATAGCAACCGTCTAAACTTACTCCCACACATAATCATTTGTGTGGGACGAAACATTTGAAATTTTATTTCTCTAAGTGATCGCTTAAAGTCTAACATGAAAAATGATAAAATGAAAACCATCCGAATTATTAGTTATTAATGTATACATGGCTATGTCATTATTTCAGTGTGCCACAAAGGCAATCCAGGTGCACAATAAGTTAATGAAAATTAATGATCAAGGTGTCGAGTATAATTACACGACATACTTGAAATTAATGAAGCCTTCATAAAGTCGCTAACATTACAAGTGAAGCGCGTGTGCTAGAAAATAAATCTAATAAGACACGTCAACAAATTATTATAATATAGACACCGTGTCGATAGATTTACATCGTTACTATGATTCTTAACAAATAAGTTTTCCCGACATACCCGCCCGTTTAAGTATTTTATATATAATATAATAATATCAACCGTATGACAGCTTCTGGAAACTCGAATAGCATTATATAATAATTTGTAACTTCTCGAATAATTTCAAACTTTTAGCAACTATATAACATTTTAGATTATACGGCTATGTAACATACACAACAGATCGAAACTTTACTAGTTTGCAATCTACGCTTAAATAAACTGATACTAATGTCTTATGGCACAAGCAAACTGAAGAAATGTTGGCCTTCCAAGGGATTTTTACACTTTGAATTGTGTTGTTGAACTGGTGATTGTTGAATGTCCACCCACGCCAATTCAATGAGAGTTCACAAAGCTGGTTTCTGGATCACGAAGTCACGACTTGGTAGAGTTCATCAGTTGTTGACGCGTGGATGTTCTCTAGGTGGTTTTGAAAGAAGATCGTCATATTATATGTGTGATATATGATTTCTGGACAAATCAACAGTCCATATGATTGTGTAAAACATGTCGGTTAAATTCTTTATCGTAGTCGCGCACTCAAACAAGGGCAGATCAAGTATACATATTTATAGTTTACGAGAAAAAGATGTACAATAATTTAAGCGATTCAAGCTTTTTATCCGTTTTCTAACATAGCTCGGTATACTTACAGTACAAATATTGCCACCATATAAATTCGAAAACCACCGTCTGATGAAATTAAATCGATTTGTCAAATGTTTTGTAAATCAAAGTCGGAGACAAAGCGGCAATAGCCGTAGATCGATCCATTCGATATTCGTACGACCTATAAAAGCCATAGTAATATAACGCGGCCGCAAGATAGAGGCACAATTAGACTGAAACGTTTCAATTTAGATTTCTTTTTAATCAGCCCATTTCGCTGAGTGCGTTCATATAAATTTCAAAAATAAAGTAAACGAGAAAAGCAATTTTATTTTATACTTGTGGGGTCAGCTCAAAATTAACAGTGTAGGGTGAGAATTTCCTGTCGTACAACAGGAAGTCGCCCGATTCGTGTTCCCGCTCGTTAGATCCGATTGAAGTGAGCTCTTTCATGGGTGAAACTCAAATAATGTATTTATCCAAATAGAGACGCATTTTAATTCAAAGGCGTCGATTATTCTTCAGGGCTTACAAACAAAAAATAAAAGTAATATCGGTCGAATTAGTAAATTGCATTTTCGTGTTCATACTTTATTACACAATATTGACTCACTAATAACTATCATAAATATCAAAATAGGGCCTTCACTGAACGTAACAATAATTTATTGCAATCCATACAAAATTTAAGTAATCTAATTAACAAAACATTATTGCTGTATTTTTTCTAATGGACGTTGTCATTTCCAAAAATAAAAAATAAATAATTCACGTCGACGTTTATGTCACGCGCGGCAGCAGGCTCGGAAGTAGATTCAAAAAAAAAAAGAAAAACCTACTCATATTTCAACCAAAGACGAATCTCAGTCAAAAAGAGGGGCGTCGGCAGCTCGTCGTATCGTCGTCAAAGTGACCGTGGGGCCTATTAAAGGACATCGCCATACTGTGCGACATATGAGATTTTCGGCGTCTCACAGCCAGGTTTAATTAATCAATTAAGCTCCGGAAAACGTCCCGCATTACACATCATTTAGTTCCCGCTTCTTTGAAGAAACCCGTGGACGATTTAATAGACGTAGACTTCAAAGCAGGCAAATTGCGAGAAATATTGTCTATTATAATATATTTTATGGGAATATTATATGACAATAAGGCTGTTTACTCTAACGCCTCACTGAACGTTCTTTATCAACTATAATATATTTACGGAGCCTATTATAACTGGAGTATTAAATATTCACTCGAGACGCGGTATATACATATTTTTAATTCTCACTGAAATCGATGTTCCAACTGAGCGCATTTTTTTCTTCTCCATACTTATTCAAATGAAATGTGCCCGTCGATCGGATCGCACCATTTAATTATGTCTGTACGTAACCGATTGCCTCATCGTTCTATAATATGATATAACATTCTTACTGTAGAAATGTGCGAATTTATACAAGGTTAACATCCAGTTGAATACGACTCGGTCCAGATTCACATTTTCACCGTCTCCACGATGACAGCAAACTAGATGACAAGTGCTATAATGCATTCTCTATCGTATCGCAACAATGTCGAAAATGTAGATCGTATATGAGTTACAAGTATTCTTCACTTCTTAAAATACATGCCCTTTAAGTGTAGCGACTCGTTCTATGTTATTTCCACTCCGTGTTTATAATATTCTATCTTTTCGGATGCTTAAGGAGAATTTTTCCGCTCGAAACCTTTCTCACTGTGAAATTTTTAACGAAATACATATGTATTATTATTATTTTATATAAAATACCTTAATTTAAGACATCGATAAAAGACGGAGAGTCATTTACATTTTGCTTTATCGTTATTATAAAATTATTTACTTCAGCGTTGTAAAAAACAATATAAAGGAAATGTAACTTTCATTTATAAATTTATTTGATTATTACAAACGCTCAGTTTTTCGTAATTAAAAATACTGTACATATGCTTAAGTATAATATATCAAATTATTTATGTGGAAAATGTAACTGGGATTCTAAAAACACAAATTAATGATTGACAGAAGTGGTTTATTTATCCCACAGCGTAATAATTGATCAGCAAAGCACATATTATATTTATTTGCATGCTATTTGAAATGTGTCCATTATTATTTATTTTCCTACAGAAATGACTGTATCCCTTTATTTTGCTTTGTAATAAATAGTAGTGGATACCAATTATGGTATGAAACGAAAATCACAATCCAATTGATGTACAAATGTAGAACGAAAATTAAGGGTAGCGAATTATAAGTATTGTTCTCGACCTTCGTTAATACTATATTTAGCTTACTGATTAAATGATAATGAATTATCCCGTTCTGTCTCCGTATGGCTGATTTCTTGTAACTATGCAATATGATATGTGTAATTATCTCACTGATATGCTATTTTGTTAACAGGTAACTCAGTCCGGGAGGAAAGCCTACCCTGCGGAGGCTCGCAGCTGAACGATTCCTTGAGGATCACGAGAGGACGCAGACCGGATCTTTTAGCTAGCTTTTGCCACAGACACTCCGCCAACAAATCCATATCCTCGAGAGAATGCTCTGAAAGTGTGATGATAAACTCTTGCAAACATTGCTGCCATAATATACATTGTGGGAAGGCGTATACAACTAATGTATCATATAAAAACGACTTTTCATCGTCAGGAGTGCAGATTCGCTTCAGCGATAAAGAAACCAATACTCGATATCAAAGCTCTAATAATCGAGAAATCGATTGTAATTCGAGTAACAAAAGTAGTTTTTCTGATGAACATAATATTCAAAAGCGACTTCCCAAACTCTGGTATATTATGAAATGTATATCTGTCGACGGCAATACTGATAAAAATTATAGTTTTTCTCCGACTAAAGCGAAGTTGACGGTCGAAAATGAAACTCAAACAGACGGAGAGACTTTCACTCTGATGCCGTGCAGCATCGGGACCTGTAGCGCCAGAAGTTCAGAAAGAGACACTCTAGAAGACGAGCTCACTTCCTACATGGAAGAAATTCATCGCCGCGAGAGAAGGTGCGACGGCGGCCAGTTTTCAGTGTGAGGAGAACCCTCTTTCTCAAATTACTCGATAAAATATAGAGCCGTTCGGTTCGCACATTATACTAATTGAATGTATGTCTACGACCCCCATTTAATTTGAATTAATTCTATTAAAAACACAAGATCAATCTGAGTAATGTTTCTTTGGAAGCTTTATTCCGTTAAAGAACATGACCGCCATCGCGCCGATGTTCGATAAAGCGTATAGAATTTTGCCAATCTTGACGAGTGGCATTAAACAACACATTTCATTTACTTGAAAGCACTCAGCTTCATAAATATCCACATGCTAGTCATTAAATTCTAAATAATTTCGTGTGCTCATTCGAAGGCTAACGAAAAACCCACACTAATTGTTTCATTATTTCCAGTCTATCACATATGTAATAGCGGCAACATTTCACGTATTATACAATTAGAATACAATAAGGTATTTCAATGAATTCTCAGACGTGCTCTTAAATTATTTGTTCATACTATGCGACACATATTTTTAAGAGAATCAATATTTTTCAATTATTTTTTTAAAATAGCTTTATTAATAGGTTTATTTTTATTTTTATATCTTGATAACAGTTTCTTGCCTTCGCATCATTGTCGATTGACCTATCGATCCTTCCCGTGTCATATTCTCGTCCACTGTTAAGCTAATAAGCATTATCTGTAAATAATTACTAATTGAAATATGAGTTTTAACTTCAAAATGTTTTATGTTCATGAAAATTCAAGTATGTGAAAGGGCGGCTTCTCGAGCTTAATAATATATCTTGTAAATATTTTAATAATTGATATTTTATATAGTGGTGTTATTTGATTCAAATATATTATATCTATACATATTAAGTGTTAATTTGAACTGTAAAAAATAAAATGATACGAAATTATTGTAAAATTTAAATTATATTATATTATGAAGGGTAGTATAATATTATTTTTATAAAATACGTTTAATGATGTAATTATGAAATTAGTAAATTGACAGGTTGTATTAAATTATTATATTTCTACGTCCAATATAACAACTAGCGGTTTCATTGTCCATACATATAGGATGTATACTAAAAGTAAGTTTCCAAAACGCAGTTCCTTGGTGATTGTATAATATTAAAATACTGACGATTCGCAATACAACCACGACCCGCGAATGGACGGTCACAGCCAACATCAAAGAGAACCCAGTATGTCCGCCGAACCACTTAACTCACACTTTAAACGTATCGTCTAGATCAGTGCTTCTAAAACCGTTTCAAGCCACAGCCTCCGAAGAATAAATTATTATAGATGTCAAAAAACGAAAAATTTCAAATAACATTCAATGAGCAAAATATATCTGAAAAACTTCGCACCCCTCCCCTACAGAAGACTTGCGGATCACAAAGGGACCGTGATTTACAGTTTGGAAAGAACTGGTCTAAATGCATCCTGTTAACAATAATTTATACAATCTGTGTACTCAGAAAACTCATTTTTTAAATAAATTATTGTGTTATATATAATATATCACAAAACACATATTATGGGCTCTCTCCTGCCAACTGAGTAAAATTTAGTATATGGCTACTTTCTACAAATTACGTTTACTTTGCCCTTGCCATCCTCGAACGGCTAGTGAATAATTCTTTTAAAAACTAATTACATTCAACCTCTTCACGAGAAATCTCAGAAGCTCTACCGCAGGGGGACTTTAAATTCAATCAATTGCAAATGTCATCAGATAAAAATATCGACATTAAAATGATTGCTTTGAACTATTATTATTTTTTGTTACCATTGGACTTCAGTAGTCAGCGACTGTGATTTAGCACATAATATTTTGTTAATGGGTATTGTTCAGCTTAATTAATAACATTATTGTACTGTTTATTTTCTAATTACACTTCTTTTTGTAATGTCTGATAAAATTATATCAGATTTATGTAAATAAATTACTTTAAAATTCCACTTAAGTGTATATGTGATTATTTTGTATAAAAAAAATAAAAAAATATTTTAACAGAACGATGATCGCTTTTTCATGCCTGAAACATTTCGAATTTAAAAATCAGAGCATTTTTGGAGATTTTTTTCTTTTTCAGGAATTTTACCGGAAAAAACCAAGCCAGAAATGATTTAGTACCCGCAAGATGATCAAAAAATATTTTTTCGTTAAAAATTTCATCGTTATTATTTTTCATTAGCGCCTTAGTAAATAGGGCCGTATTACATTATACGAAACAGATTAAATTCCTCCTATACAGAAGTCGTATGAAAAGTAAAATAAAAAAATTCTTGAGCATTGATCACAACAAAAAATACATCAGTTAATTAATTCATTAATTAAAGTGTTGATATATGATTAATTAATATTTTTGACTGATGGTGCTTGGTGGAAATCGATTTTAAATTCTAAATTATATAAAACTGTTAAACTTCCATATGTGAGATCACTGTTAGCGACCCGAGTTTCGCCTTTCAGCATCTTCAGGCTACATTATATGTGGGCAGTGAGCGAACATATAACATACTAGTATGAGTATAGAGTGATCTCACATATGGAAGTTTACCAGTTTGAGATAATTTATAATTATTGACATATGAAGTGAGTATATTCAAGGGACTAAAAAATTGTACCCGTTGTAAGGACTCGAGTGATTATTTTGAAAACAATTTGAAGACGATTCTTGATTTAATACTATACCGTATATGTACGCATAGACATGGCATATAATAAAAAAATAACCTAGTAAATTAATAGACAAAAAAAAGCTTGAAACCATATTTTCAAATGTTATACAGGTATATTTTAGTTATAATTATCTTTTTCTGGAATAGTAAATCATAAGCACTAAAGAACTTCACTGAAATGTATCACCAAGAAAGAACATAGCGGAACGAGTTGACACGAAAAAGCTTATAGAGACAAAGAAAGGAAGGGAAATATTTGAAACTGAATATTGTACACCAATAACTTTGGAACACCTTACACATGTACACAACTTTTTTTCATGTAAGAGTGTGACAGTTCATCGGAATACTTTTTGACATGACACTTAAGGATCTTATAGTATGTAACGTATTTAATGTTGTGTCCATGTGAACGCTTTCTTTATTTTAAACCTTCGCGCGTGGGCGGCTTTCGTATTCTGGCGCTGACACTCTCTGAAAAGGGTACACTCAAACGATTATTATAAAAAAATCGTTGAATTTCACGAATAAACACCTACTTTAAAAAGTGAACTACCATGTATTTGTGATATGTCCTCTTTATATACACTATCTTTTAAATATAATTTTACAGATTTCATTTTTTGAAATGGCGTCGATGGTCGATTTAGCTACGATTAATCCAACATTGAAATATCATCAATCAGACATTAGACTAAAAGATTAGATTGAAAGACATATCTCGGCATAGTTTATTCGAGAAATTTTGTTTACAACTGTTTGCGTAGCTACCGAGGAGGAGTTGGAACAATAATTGCCCCAGGCGCATAAATTATAGAGGGCGCACAATGAGATATAAATTAAGTAAATCGTGAGAGCTGAAACAACGTGAAACCACAATTTCTAGAACAAAATAAAAAAATAAGATAGCGTAAGAGTTAAAAGAAAAATACAAACTAGCGCGTAGGGATTTTACTTGCTACCGGGCGTTGAATATGTAGCTACGCCATCGGTGACAATCACTCTTGAACATTTGGATTTTTAAGCACGTAATCTCAGGCTCCGAAGCGTGCGCGCTAACCTCTCGGCCACCGAGTGTAAGTATTTACATATTTACTAGATTATAAAGCATGCCTTCAGAACCTAATTAAAGATTGTTTGAAGTCTCGCTTTAAGAAATGAAAAACTAAAATTCATTGTATGCCAAAAGTTGTTCGAACAATTTGACATTATTTATTAGACATAAAATAATTACGGAAAATTTTCTGCAAAATTAATTAAAATCAATCACTCATTGTTATATTTTGTAGTTTACCTATTATTTGTTCAATACCATTATACTTTTCAGCTAAATACACTTAAACCCAAAATGTACATAAAAATAAAAAAGGGAATTAAAGGTGTCCCAAATGTGCTGACATTTTAAGCCATCCGTAACTTTTTTGCCGCATGCATTTATTTCTGTTTGCTGTTGTCACCAAACTTTGGTGGTATATTATTGAAAGGTGCACAATCAAACAATGCGTTGAAATGGTCAAAATATTACGACGAATTCAAAATTTCAGATCGTTTTTATTTAACGAATTATAATCGTCATTTTGATGTTAGATTATGAAACGTTATATTGTATTTAAACCACCCCAAACTGACGAAATAGTTGAGCGTAGAATTTCCGCTGAATCAGAAATGTGTTTTTTTTATTATTATCGCATTAAAGCTTACTGAACAGCCTGTTTGCCGAAAATCTTATTCCACATCATCCATCAGAGTACAATAAAATGAATTTTTCATCTAAAAGAACTCACGAGATGTATTCTATATTTGAGTGTTGATTTATTTTGTGATGTCGCTCGTATATGACTGAAAATGTACTGGAAGGTTACAATCTGCAATTGGTTTTTTTTTCTAGCTTATGTTATTACAGCTTTCGTAAACGAGCAAAAAGAAAATCCGTTTGAAACGTACAATTCCGGTCTAAATATATTATACTTACGTTCATGTAATGTTAAATATATAGAGTATGAATTCCATTTTATTTTTTAATATGACAACTGTACAATAAATACAAGAATCATATCGACGATTGACCCATGGCCGAAAACACGATTTAGATTTTTTTTTTCTTTCCCACCCAGAACCAACAAAATTCATAAAAAATTGAAATGTGCAAAACCCCCGGCACACGCTAGTCATGTGATGTCATACATATTCAAAATTTTCGACGGATGGTGCGTGATGGAAATAGATTTTAAATTCTAAATTATTTAAAACTGGTAAACTTCCATATG
>JAGVSQ010012490.1:0-11606 GCA_022683975.1 Rhyacophila evoluta
GTTTGAAGTTTGCAGAGCATAGAGACTAAGAAACGGATCATTAATCAATCATTATATCAAAAATTGAAATTTATGGATAGTGGCGGTTTTGCATCTATACAACTCATGTAGGGGTTTGATTCTATACGTCTTAAATGTAAGTACTGAATACGGCTTGGTACAATGCCTTTACTCGCTTGATTAGCGAACGTGAATAGCTAGCGATCAAAAGTGAAATCTGGAAGACAGCATTCAACGATATGTTAAAAAATACCAGACGGCAATCTACACCCTGACTAGGAACAATTGATTCAATAAATTCAATTTACATATTCACTCTATGAACACTATATTTGTGTATTGTCGTAAACTAGGAAATATCCATTTGTCAAAGAAGGAGCAATGAATTCTTCAAGCTGCGAATATTGTGCGCATTTTATTTTTTGGATGGAACATACATTATTATGAACGTTATTTAGCAGAGCAGTTCTCAACCTTTTATGGGACGTGCCGTCTTTTAAATTAAAAAATAAGCTTTCCCTCCCCTGTTTCCAATTTTGCATTGATTTTTTGTGTTATATATGGGGGCTTTCTGTTTTTCAGCTCGCGTAATGTATATTCAGCTTAAATTTTATTACGTTCGTGTCGCCCCTAAAGTTTAGTATGCCTCCACAAAAGGTGATTTTCGGTTTGTGCCTCACTTGAAGACCTCTGTGCCCACGACGGGGCCATATGAACCCACTTTGAGAATCGCTATTTAGTATATCGTATCGTATTGTCTCCCTGTCTTCGACGAAGTTACGTCTATGGGGATAGACCAGGGATTCCCAAAGCGTGTGCCGTAGAACTTTGGGATGCCATTGCGTCGTTACAGAAATGCCGTAAAATTTTGTGCACGAGCTAAAAAAACAAGAAATCATAATTTTCTGAAAAGAAGTTAAAATTTTAGTAGCGTGAGTTTTTTTTAAATCAATTTAAAGAAAATATTTATATGAATCTTTGCAGACGCACGGTAAAATGATCGAAATTTTCTAGATCTCTGCAGAAAAAAATACTTTATGAACAACACTCCCGGTGAGATACGTGTGTTTGTTACTCCACTGATATATCATGCTACCAGCGTGTTTCCGGCTTTGAGGATGCATTAGGAAACCAAAAATAGGTTCATGAAGGAGACTACGTTATATGCCTAAGCTGTATTTAATTTCATGGGAAATCGATAAAATATAGAGATTTCGTGAGTAAATTTGACGACAGATGGTCATTTTTGCGGCGTGTAATCAAGCGAAACAAACGGATACGATGAACTATCGCGCAATACCTCATATCACACCATCTGAGTACTTTCTTACGTGTTTAATTAACCGGATAACATTGGACGTCAAGTCTAATTACAAAAGGTATCATTTGTTAACAGCATATCATATCTTATTACTAAATATTTAAACAATTTATTAGTCTTGTTTAAATTAAAAAATCTATAAGTAAACCGAATTAACAGCGGTTTTTTTTACTGAATTAAAAAAAATCAAACGCCGTGTTATTTATTCATGTTACGATTATTACAAGATGTTTTATTCTCATCGTAGATGATTGATGGCGTACAAAATTACTTGTGCATTATGAACAACTGACGTTGTATTTTTGTTGCGAAATAAATAAGTAAATTTCGAGTACTGTGAGTTTCGTTCGAGCGTGTTTCGAGTAAGTGGGGCATATGGATCTAAACAGAGTGTAGATATTCACTACGAACGTGAAGTATGTGGATCTCCGCAATGTGAAGACGTCTTGGTAGATTATTTTTCACGAGAATTCTTTGTCAGACAATTACTCAACCCAATGGGTAAGCAGTCCTACATTTTTTAAACTTTTAAATCCGACAGATCGGGAATCGAACCAGCATTCTCCGGATTGCAGGGCGCATAATCTGTAGCTATGTATATTATATTGTTACCTTTCTTTGTGTACGTGTCCACTTGTGAATTCATTTAATTGTAAATGAAATTAAAGTGAATTTAAGGTAATATAGACGTATTTGTCGCATTGTTGTCAAAGCTATTCTTTTATTTTTCAATAAAATTTTATTATTTATGTTAATATAAATAATAAATAGATGTATCAACATTATATGGAAGAAAAATACGTAACTATGACGAAATAAATGAGTTTACAAAGAGTTGGCTTCAGCATTGAAAATATCAGTTATGCCCTTTCGGTAATTATGACGTTTTATAAAGAAAAAAAGATGATTTATATTTCTATTCACAGAAACATAAAATGTCACATAATTCAGTCATATGCGTTCAAATTTAATCTCAAGTGCTCCTTTGATTCCAAAATGGGAGCTGCCTCATGTGGTAATATTATACACATTCTTACTAATTTAGAATAACTTTTCAGCTTATTTGGTTCGTTATTTGGAAATAGAAGGGCATTGCTTATAAATCGACATGTATCCAATTTGCTTAATTTTATGATATTCGTTGAATTGACAGCGTTGAAAGATTTTAGTATTTAAAACGTGATGAACTCACTAATGAAAGGCTTAATTCATTTCTAAATAAGTTAAAATCCCAATATTTTCAATAATGTTTATGATACGGTTTTATTTTCAATTATATTATATTTTAATCTTACCATAGCCAATACTCAAAACATTATAAATTACATGAAATCGTTTTGTAAACTCTTGTCGTAAAGACAAAACCGTTCACATTAAATGACCCTTTATGTTCACTAAATAGGTCTAGTTCGCGCGTGAATATTTTTTATTTGACCATTACTTGTAATGTTGATTTTATGTTTCGGATTTGACGATTGTATAAATAGAAAAATTATTATAATACAAATAATATAATATATACAATTCGCAGCGCATATGTTTGCATGAATTAATGCTTCATTGGATTTAGCGCACGAGCATATGGTTTGCATTGGGTACTGATAAACACTGCACTAAATAACTACACTATGATAAGTTACTACAACTACAGTCAATACTGTTTTGTGGTATGATACAGCAGAACGGTATTCCGGAACTAATTTTGACTGTTTTTAAATTCAATGTATATGTTTTAATTCCACCGCAAGAATGCCCTGTAGATAAAACTGAGAATATACCACTCACGCATATATGTTGTATTATAGAACGTGATTCGGTGAATAGCGGCGTAGCTACATAGACAGCGCCCTGGAGCAGGTGAAAATAGTACGACCCCTTGTTTCTCGGAAGAGTTCTGGCAAAATCTATTTAACATTTTTAACAATCATCATACATTGCTGTAGGTTTATTGGATATATATATGAAACGTTAAATTTTCAATATTTTCTGAAATTAAAATTATAATCTAGGTGAATTTGAATATATTTTGGTGATTTTAGCTTTATTTTTTGTATATTTTATAGAAAATTTCACTCTGTTTAATTTTGCGCCACTATGAATCGTGCGCCTGGAGCAGTTCGCTTCAATTGCTCCATGGTAGCTACGCCACTGTCGGTGGATAGTCTTCTGCAATTCTAAAGCTTGGGAAGTTGTAAGCTCTGACATCTACATAGGAACTACACGTAAGATATTGTGTTTTTACTTAGCAAGGCAGAAAAGGCCCATGTGAATTCCGCGCGTATTAACTGTCTGCCGGTTGGGTAGTAGCAACAGTTTGAGGGAATATAAGGATGGCAATGTAAATAGAATACGCGCTTATTACGAGTAAATCTGACGCTAAGCTGTCTCAGTTTGGGCTTGTTAAACAGCCAACATGTCCCTGTAGCTGTCCAGAACAGGATGCTAATCACATTCTGTGGGAATGTCCAAGAATGTGTACGGAACGGGAAGAGTTTATCAAATCGGTCCAACTAGCTGTTGGACCCATCCGACTTGATTGCCACAAGGGCGAATTTCATTGCTTTCAAAAAGTTTGCATACGACAAGCGTGATGATCTCTTCAAATAAATTGCTTGACCAAATAGTCTCCATTTTTTCATTTAGCTTTTTAAGTTAAAGCTTTTTAATTAATTTATATTTACTCGCGGGACATTCCCGTCGAATAAAGTAGATCGAATCTCGATATCAGAGCTCCAGGATACGTCTAATTGAGACCAGGTGTAAGGACGGGGCGGGTGGATGGTGGGCACACCGTGTATGAACAAGTCCGTAATCGTGATTATATCATGCCAGTGAAAAATTCGTAGCCTGCGACCATGAAAAAATATTACTATAATAGTGCTAATCTCATAATTATTTAAAATTTATTTACAGTTTTTATAGTTTTAGCAAGGTATTAACATAATGCATTAAATTAGCATATATATTTTCTGCATATCTTTATTATGCGAATGAATCAAACCTATGATGAATTCGATTACTATAAACAAGTGAGATATGTTTATAGTCCCGTGTAGAATGAACAGTGAGTTATTTTATTAGTTATAAAACATTATTGAGTTATCAGAAAACAACTTTATTGTTAACTAGAATAAATACAATATTGACGCCTAGCTCAGTGTACTTGTATTCATGTTCATAATACGCACGTAGATGTACGAGAACAGTGCCACGTGACACTACACTGACGATATTCGTCTTCTTCTTTTAAAACCATTCCCTGATCTTATGCTAAGCATCAAAATTTCCTTATATATCGACTGTGGAAAGGGTAAAGGACGTAACCCACATAGAACAAATTTTACAGGAGGCACAAAAAACTCTATTTGATTATTTTACGTCAAAGTGAAAACAGTACATAAGCACAACCTTAAAATACGCGAAGTCTATAACTGGCGCGTTATCTAGTCAGTATGATACTAATTGAATCAGTTATTTAAGAAAGTCAACAAAGTTGATTAGGTGGAAGCCATTTTTCCTGGTCGCAAATTTCACAGGGCATCCTTTTTCAAACTAAAATGCTAAATTTAGGCACTGATTTTCAGCTTATATCCTTTTGATAGAAAGTGTAAAATTGTATACATTTTGATCGTCAAATAAAAGCTATTTTGAAAAATTGAGGGTTACATCCCTTTTCGTTTTCACGATCGATATATTATATCCTACGTCCAACCGATGGCCGAGAGGTGCAGATACAGGATACAAAAAATCTAAATATGGATTACTAGACACGCAATCGGTTGAATAATTCTTTACAATGTGTAGATCCATACACTACATATCTGGAGTGATCATCTTTACAATGTAGATATCCTTATGGTCCACTTTCTGGGCTGAGTTTTACGCTAAGCTCTCGTAATATCTGTTGTGGTTTACTAAAATTTTCTGTTCAAAACTGTCCCTGTCTAAAACTATAATATACGCGACTCAGAACAACTATGTAGTAGTTAACCAACTTTATTGCTATCCGATGGATGTTTATTTTCTGGCTCCTTTTGAGTTGTTACCGGATAAAATTTAGATTAATACATTACGGATATCACGATAACGTATTTAATATTGTATTATACCATGTTGGCACCCAACGTGGAGCATACGGATCTACATAGTGTGAAGATATCCAACCCGAAAGAGGAGTATATGGATATTCTTAATGTGAAGACGTCTTGACAGATTATTTTTCACGAGAATTGTTTGTGATACAAATACTCAACCCAATGGGCACCAAGTCCAGACAGATGGTAAATCGAGCCTGTATATCCCGGATTGCTAGTCGCGCACGCTACCAACTACGCTACCGGTGAGACATATAAACCTACCGTTAAAAACCAAGGAATGAATAAACGTCGAATTGTATATCGTGTCCTCACCCTGGTCGGCTACCAAACAATTTAGAAAATGTCAACTGTAACTACCTTAGTAGGACGTATTTATAGTCTTGTTTTAGTAACCGTAAATTTGTGGTCTTGCAGACGTGAAGACTGCAGGCCGTTACAGAATTATGGTAAGAACAAGAAGCGAGTTGTGCTAAACTTGCAAGTGATTTCTAACACTCCGTATGAGGACAGGTGACTCACCGGTCAGTCGCCATATTTATTATATTAACGAGACGACGTCGGCGACGCAATATAATCACGAAAAACTTATATAGGCGTCCATTTTCATAGCATATCAATAAATAATGTCTTTCAATATGTAATTATCTATATATCATGCACATATATTATTATTTTATCGTATATAATATCACGTACAATTTGACGAGCATTATAATTGGTTACAGAATCTTACTCGTAAAGCCGCGTGTGCGATACCAGAGCGACGGTAACAGAGATGCAAAATAGCTGTAAATAGGTAATTGATCAAGTGAGCAATATAAGACGAGGACAATATTCGGAAGAGGTGTTTTTCTTAATTGCTTTCCGCTCGGAAAGCCTTCAGCATTGAAATATGTATAGCAGGACTATTAGATAGCTTACGTGAGGGAAAGGGAAATATTTTAGCTTCTCGGTACCCACCCTAGATAAAAATAGCCAGGAAACTGGGAACACTGACAGGGGGCTCCATATAGTTTCAGTTAGGTAAGAGGTTCTGCAGCGCTACAATATGGCGCCGTCCCAAAAACTTACTATTTATAGCTGTTTTGCATCTTTCCTTCATTTTGCTGCCGTCGCTCTGTCACCGCGGCATCTATCGTGCCTGTGGTCTAGTGTGAAACAATTTTTAATATTAACACTGGCGTAGCTATCGTGGACCAGTTGGAGTGAACTGTTCCAGGTGCATGAATCATAGAGGCTCAAAATCATTAAATAAACGTTTTCTGTGCCTCCTGTAAAATTTGTTCTATGCAGGTTACGTATTTTTTCCTTCCCAAAATCGATATTTCATATTAGCTTTAAAAAGACTGTACATAACCAAGAAATTTCTTTTACATTCCAGCCGGAATACTATCGTGACGCAACACAGTTTCGAAGAATCGGTGCAGGTCCTGAATACCGGCTGGAAATTCCACATGCGAAACTAGACCACACCGGAGCTTACTCAGTCATTGCAACCAACAAACACGGCCAGGCAAAGGCCATCATATCCTTGCAGATATTCGCTAAAGGTAACTATTCTGTTAACACTTTAAAATGTATTATCAGCTTGTTGCTCTTAAAGTTTTTGTGAAAACACACCATATACTTTATACATATTAATATACCATGTTTGCTTCAAAATTTGAGCATATGGGAGATATCCACTCTGAAGGTGGAATATATGGGTCTCCGCAATGTGAAGACGTCTTGACGGATTATTTTTCACGAGAATTGTTTGTCAGACAATTGCTCAACCAAATGGGCATCCAATTTTTACAATCTGATAGATGTGGAAATCGAGCCCACATTCCCCAGATTGTTAGGCTCGCACGCTACCAACTACGCTACCAAGGAGATATATATACTTTTCAACACATATATTTTTTTTCATTTTTAGGTCCTGACGAAATGGATCGCCATGCTATCAGAACAGGGTAAACATAAAAAAATATTTTTGTTACTATTATATTTTTTTTTTAACACATACACACTATGTTTTTACACCACATTATGAAGCAGAATCAATAATTTACCTAGCCAGATCTATATTATACACTAATTTGAACAAATAACTGAAGAATTAATACCTAACAAATTTATCATCGCATAAAATTAGTTGACCATAATGATAACTGAGTGGTAATTAATATTTAATTTTCTCTGTCATTAGCCGAGTCGATGTGTTGCCATCTATCGTCCAAGAGTTGAAGGACTTGAGATGCTGCGATAGTGATTCAGTCACTTTGGAGTGCAGAGTCAAAGGAATACCGGAGCCGAGAGTTCAGTGGGAGAAAGACGGAATGGTAAATATTCTCACCATAAATGCGAGATGGATAGAAATATGTAAATTTGAAGTTGTAAGAAATACAAGATACTGTCCACTTATATTATAACCTCCCATAAACAAAAATTGTTTTAAGAATTTACCCATTGGGCTAGCAGGACTTAGTTTCTAGCATAAAAAGTATGTGTTATCTGGATGGGACCTGGCCAACCCAAATTTGCACATGTCCTAAAATTTTTAAAATTTTCTTCCAATATTTTTTTGGTAAATCTGAATTTACAACGAAATTAGCACTATTATTTTTATAAGTGTCTTTGGCCAAATAGTCATTGTACAGCTTTATCTACTAATTTTATGTATAACGTGAAAGAGTCTACGACCATGGGCCACAGATGGCGGATTGGTCAGTGCTGGTCTAGATGGTATAGATGGAGCTTATTATTAAATATGTACAATTAATCGAGATCTTAGGAAGCTAATAGAATATTATTGACATAACAGTAAACATTGTTTCATATCCATTACACTGCAGTGCACTTTCTAATAATTACTGTAGAAATGCGATAGATGAAACCAAGTAACTTAGTAATAATCCCGTCCATACAATGTAATATATTTATTTAATTTTAACATGATCAACACGTTGAGTGCCATGGAATTTTTGACGATTCTGGTCTAAGGAGCCAATTTGATTCAATCATGAAAAACTTTAATAATACTACACAGTAGTAATGAAAAAGCTTAATATATTGTATAAAGCTTTGCTCAATTGTATTTTCTGTTCATTTAAGCCAAACCTGATTTTTTATTTACTTTCCTGAGGCAATCTATTCATATTTACACTGTTATGCTACGAATTTCCTCGTAGTTGTACAAATATGGCAAGTAAGGAAGGGACGAGATAACTCGTAGTACGCGTCCTGGGCAAGTAAAGAACCTATGAGATATCTCGTAGTTGGCAGTCAACATGTTACCATTAAAAAGATATAAGGATGCCACTTGGGATTGGTAAATTATTTAATTTACTCTGTATTTTAGATATGGACGACATTTGAATACAGAAAATTATCTGTCCTTGTAGCTTGGTCCACATTTAGCAACAGTAGATTATTATAGAATATTTTTTTCAGCCTGTACCTGAATGCGGTGATTTTAAAATGTCCATGGAAGGCGAGACGGTCAGACTCACAATTGCTTCTGTCTACCCTGAAGATGAAGGTGTTTACACATGCGTTGCTTTCAACGAACTCGGCAAAGCTTACACATCAGCGTGTCTTATTGTTGACGGTGAGAAAATAATCTTATTATACCTAGTCATTTGTTCTCACAAAATTTCATATTTATCATTACCAATTATGAACCACTAATTTCCTGTAATTTTAGAGATATGTAATGTTGTCAATTTTAATGCATTCCATAAATTATTATTAACATAATAACCAATTAACACAAATAAGAAGTGTTACTAATACTATAATTTCAATAGTAAGTAGCCATGGCAATGAAATTAGATAGAAACCACTATTGAAAATATATCTATATCTTCTTTCAGTTCCTGAAGAAAAAGAAAACATGCTAAGTCAGCAGCTGACACGACCAGCCGCTCTGCTTTCAGCTGGATCCACTCCTCGGTCCACACCTTGTCGAAGTCCTTCACCGTGCAGAACAAGTAAGTTAATAGTTTATAAAAATTATCTATGGTTAATTCGTAATAGAATTTAATTATTTTTAAATTATTAAGACATATTCTACAAGTTTTATTTTGTAGTATCAAAAATCATTATCTCAAACTGTCAATTTGTTAGTTGGTGACTTTTGGCTATGGGCATGATTATTTCGATACAGAATTATTACTTATTGAAATAATAACTCATTTTGTAATGAAATCTTGCCGTAATAAGAGTACTTATTATTTCTGCCATTGATTAATAATAGAAAAAAAATATTCCATCCATAATACATACGTTCAAATAAAATATGAAAGTAATCAACATATTTGTTTAATAATTATTATATTATGTAAATATATTTTGTTTTCCGTGCTATCTATTCCTGCGCTATTGGATATAGTGAAATCAGAGGTAAAATAAATACTTAAATGTTATAAGTTACGTCAAATATAATATATTTCTTGAAACTTTCAGTGTTTTATATAATTTATGTGTTTTGGGATTATTAAGGGGTTCAATCTTAGGGGCTGCTATGATTATTTTCAAAATTTTATACTTCGAGCGAGAAATCATTTTGTTATAATTATTTTTGATAAAGAGCATATATTATATTATATTTCACTATACCGAACTGAGTAAATTTTTCATTCATTGTGTATGAATTTAAAAATAAATTTGGGTGGATTAAATTGTTCTCAGTATTCTTCGCTACATGGTTCTTTAGCAGTTAAAGTGTTAAGTGAATTAATATTTTTTAACATATCTTGATAAAACTCTTTATCCTATTGGTGAAAAGCTTTTAACTAACCATACAATTTCTGGATGGTATAGCTAAATGCATATGATATTGCACAAATATTATTAAATATAACACTGTCTTCGTTTTATTTTCTGTTTCTAGGACAGCGTGAGTCCGTTTCCCAGACACGTTCTCGTGGTTCAAGATGGAAATTGTGTCCACCGAAATTCTATGCTGTGCCATTTAATCGAGTTGCAGAAGAAGGAGATACAGTCTCATTCAGATGCTCTATTGCTGGTCATCCAATTCCTTGGGTATCGTGGGATAAAGATGGTTCTGATATAATGCTGACACCTAGAATAACCATGAAAGAAAAAGATGATGACAGAATTCTGCAAATTACAGATGTAAAACTGGAAGATGCCGGCTTATACCGCGTTACGCTCGATAATGAAGTCGGAAGAGTTGAGGCTACAGCACGCTTAGATGTTGTAAACCTGAGAGGTGCACTGCATGGTCTGAGAACTTCTGAAAACTCTTCACTATCTCCTAGTATAAGAAGGCAATTGAACAGCTCCTCTCCAAAGTATGGTGATAGATTTCGCTTAAGCACAGATTTTAGAGCATCGCCGTCTCCACTCTCTAAGTGGTACAAAAATGGACATGAAATGGAGTTATCCGAAAGAATATTTGAGATCAGAGAATCTAATATCATAAGTCTCATCATAGATCCTATCAATGAAAATGATTCTGGTAAATATACAGTAGTTCTTTCAAACAATCTTGGAGTGACATCAAGCTGGGCTGATGTGAATGTCGAGAAACCTTCTTCGAAAAATTCTATGGATAAATCACCGCCAAGAATTGTGAAACGGCTGCATGATCTGGAAGTGACAGACGGAAGAGCCGCTGAGCTGATAGTACAAGTGGAAAGCTCGGGTGATTTTTCATTTTCTTGGATGAAAGGAAATACAGTCTTACCTGACTGTGAGATATTCAACTATACTGACTATGGGAATGGTCTGATTGCACTTCGGTTTGAAGATATTTATGTTCAAGACAGTGGAGAGTATTCGTGCTTGGTCAAAAATCAATTCGGCATCAGCCGGACATCTTGCAATGTTGAAGTTTTAGGTATGAGTATGAAAACAAATAAATCTTGCTTGAAAAGCTTTTAATTGTATTATATATAATATTTAGCGTCTAATTATACGCATTATATAGTCTTCCTACCTTAAAGTTAAGAGCACAAATAAAATAAAGCATTCTTCAGAAAATGATTCGCAATCAGTGAGTTAATTTAAATGTTTAATTTTTTTCATGTGCCCCATTAACAATTATATTTATAACAAAAACATCATTGTTATTAACACTTAACCTGCGGGCTACTTTTGGCAAATTCGCAGAATGCGCTTAACTTTTGCGAAAATAAACATATTTACTAAAGTACTTTAAATATTTCAATATTTTTTTG
>JAGVSQ010012491.1:0-11606 GCA_022683975.1 Rhyacophila evoluta
GTTGTAGACACTGTCCTCGGTGCATCGGCTGTGTTTGTTATTATTTAATGTTGTTTCACTTGTCAGCGATATGCATGACAGTTCACTTGTGTTTACATTACTAGCTGACAAATAGTTTATATAGCACTGGCCGAATGGAATCAATTTATGTACGCCACAAATACATTATTTTAATGCTTAATGATAAGACCAATAAGTTGTCTAATATTCTTGAAGATATTTTTTAATTTAAGTAGAATATTAAGTAAATTCAAATGCTCTTATTTCAGAGTGGATATTTTTACATAATGCAGATATGATAAAATATATGTCTTATATACCATCATCAGGACATGTATAAAATTGATATTAAATTAATTAGTTTATAAATATCCAGATATAGCTCATTGCAAACTTTGAAGTACCGTACAACACTTCAAGCAATAACAATCATTATAAATTAATACAATCTGACTTCGAATAACTTCCCACGGAGAAATCTCAAGAAAATCAACGGAAAATGTTATTTAAAATATCAATTTGTTAAACATGATACCTACTGGTTATTTAAAAATGTCTGACTGATAAGATAAACTTTCAGTTACGGCAATATTACTAAATTTCAAATGAGAAATATTTATTACAGACAAAATATTATGACATCTAATTCAACTGTATAAACACTTCCGGTTTCTTATCTTATCACAACGTGAGAGGATGTGAAAAATTACTGATATATCCATGATAATTCTATTCATCGTGTATAATAAAAGATTTATTCAAGCATTTTATAGTACATTTGAAATATGTTTTAATTTAAAAGGTATGTAAACTAAAAGAAACTAAATTGCCAGTGTTTTTTCGTGAAATAAACATATCGATCCATATGGTTCGGAGATGTTTCGAAAGCCTTCATCCAGATGGAAATTTATACAGTCTGTGATGATAATGATACTTTTCTGAAATATTGAGATACTGAAGATGAAATGTTCAGTAGCTTTCTTTAACGATTCTTTACTGAGAAGATATTAATGTTACGAGTATGTCTATCACGTAAGAAAACTTTCCAAACAATTTGTAATATAGCCAGCTCACTTAAGTTTTATATGTTCTTTTGACTGGCATTCTACTCGACGAAATATACGTTTCTATGAATTTTATGTTTGTCGACATTCTATTTACAAAGACCTATTGCTACGTTATTTTAACCTAATCGTAACTAGGCTCTTCAATAATTCAAACATACAACATGTCATTTACTATGAAATAATCAATACGGACCCTATTTACATTACCTGTGTTTGATAATCGTTCGAAATCGAATACTATTTTACGAAAATAGTAAACCTATTAATTCTTAAAGATAATTGAAAGTATTTTAGTGTCAACCAACTCTTATTTCTCCAATATGCACTATCTTTCCACTATGACGTCCTCGTTTTGTAGGCGTGAACTACAAAATAACAGATCTTAAAGGTACTTGAAGTACCCAGTGTGTCCCTTGCATTGGAAGTACAGGGTCGAAATAATCGCCTGTCTGTGCTGAAAGTAACAATTGTTGTACACATAACCTCAAAAATACCAAATTAAGATATCATTATCATTTTTATAAAATGTTATCAAGATATGCCGTCATTCGAAATAAGTATGTTGGTTGCTCACTTTAAAGAAATAACGCCATTAAAAGAGTGTGATTATTCAGACATATCATCGACACATATTTAAAGAATTTATTTCTGATAGTCATATTCGCTTCGTTAATAATTTTCATTTGTATACAAAACATAGTATCTGCGTGTTAAAACACATTTAATCCTGATTATTAAAGAAAAAATATATTAACAAATTAAAAATAACAATGATTTTAATCTATTCAATTCTATAAACTGTAATGTAGTAACCAAGGATTTGTCATTATATTGTTAGTATTATTATGAAAAAATTATCATATTACATTGAGAAAACAATAATATATCATACAATATTGATAAGATCTATACATTGCATACTGGTTAAATTTGGTATATACGAGTACATCAGATGTATGTGATTGTGTACAAATACCCCATATAACTTATTCAAATATAGAGATACAACTAACGAACGCGCTGTAAATGAAACCTAAAAAAATGTTACATAAAAGACTGAGTCATAAAAGTTTGCAGAATTACTTTGTCGTAAAACTTGGGTACCTTAGCGTAAAAAAAATGTCTCCTCATCAAAAGATTTGCTGTAATCAAATAAGCCGAGAGGGTCTTTAAAATAAATTTTCTCAATAATATGTAGAATAATAATGAAAAAGTGTTTTCATAAATCCGTTTTGATAAATCCAATCTTTTATTTGGTCCTTATCGCGTCCCCGTGATGCGTAAAATACCAATAAAAAGTCCTCCGCAGATTTCTACACTTGACTTCTGATCCAGTAGATGTAGCGTACAGATATAGATATATCTCCTAAGAGGCAAAACTTAGTCTGTAAAGTTGGGTAAATATTGAAAATCGATACTGTAACTTTTCGTGTTTGAGGAAGCAGTTAAGTGAAAGAAAAATCTACTTGCAGGCTCAGCTCGGCACCGTTATGTTATTATATTATATAATACGGGGAATATATTCCGATGAATAATATAAACGTCAGATTTGGCAAAGATATTGGTTTCTATTACGTTATTATGTTAATACGCACCAATAAATATGCCACACTGCCTATTTACCTATTATAATGGAAAGTTATGGGCATGTCTATTACGATATGATCATAAGCAGATGTTGTTTTTCTTTTGGTACTTGAAAATCTCATCAAAATTTCGTGTTAAGGTCGCTTTTGACTTTCTGGGATTCGATTAGATTCTCCCGAAATGGAATCCCAAAATTACATAGATTTATTTTGTATTCCGGTTCAATAAATTATAACACCGAGGAATTCAACGTAAAATTATTTATTTTTCACTTAAATGTCTAACAGAACAAAAAAATAATTAAACTATTATGTAATTACCGTTATTGATAATTATTTAATTTTAGTATCATGATACCAAAAATATTTAAATTAGGTTGTATTTAATAGTATTTTATTTTAAAATGACTGAATATTATCATACTATTAATTAATTACGAGTTCAATTGAAAAGTATTTCACACGTAACACCACTTGTGACTAATTTGGATTGACAAATATAAAAAATGATAATTTTGTTAGTTAACGTGAATTAAAATTGTTGTTTAAAACATCTTTCTGTAACAAATGTTCTCAACCTTGCACCTTATTAATTTCACACTATTATTGATGTACAAGCGCACATTTTGATAAACGGTACTACGGATAAAAACACTTATTCAAACAATAGGCAACTTAAATAGATTCACCACTATTTATTCAACCAACATGAATTTATGTTGTTTTTCCTCTTTGAGCGCAAGTAAACATTACGCAATAAAATAATTCAAATAGCTTTTTTGTGTGATTTGCCGCAAAACCAACCGCAATTAACATTTGCATAGCCTTCCTCTGGTCATTCAAGAACCAAATCTAAAAATTTAGTCTACTGCTTATTTACATTTCAAATGATGATCAGCTTTTCAAAAATATTTATTTCTCTCCCAGGCAGATATCGAAAATATATACGGTAATATATTTTATGGTTTAAATTAAATATTCGGTACATAATTCTGTCGACTCAACAAGACAACTAGTCATATCATTCCTCGATCATATATTTCTTTCTTCTGTCTTCTTATACCATGTTCGTTCTTAAAGTGGAGTATATGGATCTTCACAGTGTAAAGATATCCACTCCGAAAGTGGAGTATATTGATATATATGTAGTGTGAAGACGTCTTGACAGATTATTTTTCACGAGAATTGTTGAATTGTCAGAATAGTCAATCGATATTTTTTCAATAGTATAAAAATATAGTATAAAAACATATTTTGTGCTTAACGTGTTTTTTTTTTAATATGTTTACGTTGAATAATGATTCAACTGTTCAAATATGCTTATAAGTTTTCAAATACACTCATTACAATTCGATTCGTAACTTTGGCTTTAAAGTTACCCTTCAAATCAGCTGACATAAATACCATAAACTTAACCATAAAGTCCAGTAAAGAGTAAAATTCCGAGTTACGTAAGTGCATAAACGTATATAAAAATGAAAATTACTATCTAATATGCATTCGGTACGTTTGACTTCACATTATGTAGAATCTTTTGTTACAAATACGGAAGGATGCACACGATACATTTTGAATAAATCTTTATTTTATTAATCTTGAATTAAAATTATTCGAACATAGTCAACGCATAATATTTTATTTAATTTTTGTTAATGTCTGAGTTTCAATACTGGATGCTTGAGTCTTTTTAATTTTTAAGATCCTGCAACTGTGGATTTCGATCCCGCAACATCTGATTATCAAATATTTTCACAAATTTTAGAAATAATTTAAATTTAAGTTTTTGCGACTTATTTAATCCATCTGTATTTTTTTTATTTCGGTCTATACAACCACTTAAAACTGATTTATAATAATATTGTTACATTTTATTTAATAAATTATATTTCACTTTCATCTTTTAATGATGATACACACACATTTTGGTATTCTCGATTGGCTCTGTATTTATGATGCGAATTATAACAATTGTTAGAATACAATAGATTCAACAAATATCAATAGACAGAAAAGCTTATCATTTTACTAAATACAATAAAGCCATTATCACAACAGATTAACAATTAATAAAATAAAACATGTGGCTTTTAGTTTCAAAAATGAAAATAACAAAGTCTTTATTTTTCTATCTAAGTATTTCTTTTATTTTTAATAAAAACAATCAATTAGCGATAATCATGACATAAAAAGCTTATTGAATATATATTTTTCCTTAAGATTTTAGTAGATATTGCTTGGCATGGTGTGATAATTTATATTACAATATCGCACATTATGCAGCGAAATACCGGAAGTGACAATTGCGCCCTTTCAGCTGCCATATTTTCGAGCAAATCATCGCCATATAAAAGGAGAGGCAATAAAAATGTCCGCACCAAATGTCGACAGAAAGAGACGCACGTATACTTAGTAGTTAAAGTGCTGCGGGACAGAAGAAAACTGGTAGCCATTTCACGAACTATGAGACAAGATGGTGGACATACCATACAGACAGTCAAAATGGCGGTCGACTATCGGCAATTTGAAATAAAATTATATATGAGTGTGACTCTTCATATTTACATAATGTATAAAGTATCAGATAATTTTAACTATGTTACTATAAATGATATGTTATAAACTTGAGTATTTCAAAAACATTTTAAAAACAGCAGGGGCCAGTTTTTATATCTATAAATTAGGTTCTCAGTTTTGATGAGTGATAGATTATGTACATAATGGTTCTTGAAAATTAATATGTAATTACTAATAAGTAATGGAATCGTATTTAATTGTTTATAGATATATACCATGTCCGCTCCGAAAGTGGAGCTAATGAATCTACACAGTGTGAATATTTCCACTCCGAAAACGGAGTATATGGATATCCGCAATGTGAAGATTTGTATTGTCAGATTATTTTTCCCGAAAATTGTTTGTCAGATAAATCCTCACTCAACGGGTAATTAGACCTGTAGTTTTAGATTTTCAAAATTTAAAAAATGCAGAAATCGGTCCCGCATTCTCCGGACTGCAAGGCGCACACGCTAACCTCTACGCTTCCGTGGAGAATATAATTACAAATATATAATAATATATGACTTTTAAAGGCTGATAAATTTTTGTCTTAATATAAAATTCAACAAAATTTTTGGTGATAAGAACTGGCAGAAGTTATTGATTCGCCACAGAATCGATCACTAACTAAGGTATCGCGTTTATGATGATGATGTTTCGCATAGTATGTAACACACATTTGTATAAATAGATAAGTTTGTTGTGTTCATGGAAAACAAAATGTTTTGTTTTACACACTCCGTGAACTGATAAAACAAAACGGATTTTTTTCAACGTTTGAAGCGTAATATATCTTTATCTAAAGAGTATTATGAACACACGAATAAGTTTTGCGACTTTGATGAAAACACACTATTTGTACTTTATCGTATGTCGATTTGCCAGAGGCCATGGCTCGTCGATTTCAATTTGACTTGAAATTTCACCAGCGACAGCTCGCCAAAGGGATTCGGGTGTTCAGCATCATGTTCATCTAACACTATGGTATCAGTTAAATTTGTTTAATAAAGTATAAAGTTACTTTCAATTAAACAATATTTCCTTTTTAAAAACTACTTCAAATAGCATCGATGAAATAGATTAAGAAGAGTCGTCATAGAATGTTCGTTGATGTAAATAACGAAAACTTGCTATCGACTGAACAAAAATGTTGTGCTTTCATTGTTGAGTAATCACTGAAGATTATTAAAAATAAAATGAATGTGTTGAACAATTTTGTTTGTATGTATTTTTGATAATAAAGTCATCTATCTAGTCCTAAATTCATCTATCTAGTTGCTAAATTTAAAAAATCTTTAAAAGCTTTTGAATTTTGTCTACTATAAAGTCGAAGTATTAAGTACGCATGGACAAAATAAGCTCTGTTATAGATGCTTCTGCGATTCCTAAACATTTTTTAAAATCATTATCTTATACGTTTTATATAATGACATAAAATATAATTCAGCTATTGAATACTTGAATAACTAATTATTAATTTAACATCGTCTCTAATCGTTTAATGGATTTCATTTATTATTGATAAATTTAATTATATTTTCAACCTAGCTACTTTACCTGTTTGAATGTTCATGGTTATTTTTAGTACATATTATTTAAATTCTTAGAATTTACTGGGGGGATAATTTTATTTGAATGAATACATGTGAATTTAATTAAGTTCATCCTCCACGTCTCGTTATTTGTCCTATTGAAGTTTCTCTACCCAATTCAACACCATGCCATTAAATCTTCATCATGATGGTATCTGAAATATTAAAATTCCAATCTCTGCAATTTCAGAGTTTAACCAACGACGTCGATCTGCCAAAACTCTCTAAAGCCGCCCATCGATCTGAGGGGGTCCCTAAAACCACTGGTCTAATCTAGTTTACGCACGGCTGTGCCGGGAAGGGTCATCTTCTTGCTTGACTCGGGAAAGAAATGCGGCCTGTGAGATCCGCCCAAGTCATGTTTTAATCAATGTCAGCAAATAGAAAATAGAAAATAACTTTTCAACACGAGCGATATTTCAACCCTAGTATATAATACTCATCGCATCAAAGAAAATACAGAAGCATCTCATTTTATCAAAATCTGTTTACTGATAACCAAAAGAATTTTCTCCACCGAACTCTATATGGTATGGTTTAACAAACTTACTGTGTAGCTAGTAAAAACAAAAATAATCTTACTCTATAGTCTATACCAGGGGTGGCCAACAAGTCGATCGCGAGGCCAATTTTGGTCGATCGTCGATCGATCGAATGCACCTTATACTGAAACACAATGTATAAATAAACATAGTATGCATTTCACACCCCTTCTTCCCCCTTAGCTACGCCTATGACAATAAGTCGATCGCGACACACTTTTGAGATAAAAAAATAGATCTTACATACAAAAAAGTTGGCCACTCCTGGTCTATACAATATAGATCAGAGCTATAATTGAACATGCATGTTAATAGAAGCAGAATTGCTTTCAAGATGGAATAAAGATGTCAGACAACTGACATGTACAATAATAAACGGCTTGTTTCCTTAGTAAGCAGTGCACAAAAAATATATCAATAAGAACGAAAATGTTCAATGCTATTTATATAGTGGCGGATTATAAAGTTAAACAGTGCATGATATGTTTTTTTTTTGTCTCCGGATGTGATTGACTCCTTTTCATAGACCATAGTTTAAATACATTTGGTCCTTTGTTCACACAAATTCAAGTGATCTCATTTTCACACAGTTGTGGTTGAAAAATAATAATTCAGTGGTTGCGTCATAAAAACGCGGTGATACTAAACCACTGTAAACTTTGCTCGAGTTTTGTAAATAACATACACTGCTTTAAATATTCTTGAAGATTTAAAGTAAATGCTTACCCGTTTACATTAAATAGGAATAACTTTTGTTAATTGTTTACTTTTACTCGCCTTATTTCGACATTAAAAATAAATATATAAGTAAAATAATGATTGGCATATTATAATAAAACATAAAACAATGCTTAAACCTTAATTTATGTTCTATCCAAATTTGAGCACTTTTAGATGATGGTCCAGGTAAGCGTGGTTATAAAAAAATATATGATATTTGGATAGTAATAGTTTTGCAATAAACTAAACTAATAACTTCATTCTATAATTGTAAGTCTCTTCAATATTTGTCGTAAAATTATTTTATAACAGTTAAATTAAATTAACGATTTTCCTCTGCTCGACGAGTAGTAAGCGTGTATGCATCGACAAATGAGGTTGTAGGTTACACCTGCAGAAAGATTTCAAAACTTAAAAAACACAAAACTGTATGACTTGATTAATCGGCTGACAAATAATGTCGTGAAAAAAACATCAAAATAAATATAAATATAATAACATCATTTTGAAAAGAAGAAGAACATTACTCGGTTGAAAGTAACTCAAATTCGAAAATCGAATTATATCACGCGTACATAATGGAAGAATTTTAAGCATGACTGAATATAATTGTTTAATATCTTTTGTCAATTTATTTGAATAGCGACAAGCTGCTACGTAAGAAAATACTACCAACATATTTATTTAATGTATCCCACACACCACAAATAAGCCACGGTAACAAAAACTCCAGCCATTTAACATTGTGCGTTAATAAAGAAAACAAACCACCATTTATTTAAAAAAAAATAATCTTGCTTTTACAGAATTATATTCTTTTTAAATTTTGAGGAAGACATTTTTCGCTTGAAATATAGCAATAATTTATTTTTTGTAGGCTTATTTCCATCTGTAAATAAGCAAATACTTAACAAAAAAGAAATTGCTCCTGCAACAAAGGCCATTTCAATTACTCGTCCTGAACTTTTGAAAATTTCAAACATTGATATTAGGTTAGAAACAAAGGAAATGTACTTTTTTTAATGTTTTGAACCAATTATCGCTATGAACATTTTTTCTCTTTTTTATTATGATTTATTTATCTTTCAGTACTTTATGATAATAAATATTTTTATTTTTCTATCATCCGAATGAATGAATTGCAATGAATTTTATTTAGAATAAATACTTTTTTTTTAAATTGTCATTTCGGCCACGATTGCAAATATAAATGAAAATATTTTTGATTGTGATAATCAGTAACTAGTGGAAAAAAGATATAATATGGTATAAATAATTAAAAGAACATTTATGTTAATGTTATTTACAGTTTTAACAGTATGTGACAGTCGAAATCAAATTAAAACCCCACACTGTTATTCACATATTTAAAATCAAAATTTTAAACAATAATATTTTAATATATGTATTTAGGAACAGTTTCAATGAATTTGGAAAATTACTAGAAAATCATTTTCGCGGTATCATACGGTATGCAATTTAGTGAACTTGGTACCGTTAGGGATCAACTTTCTATAGTATATGTGGTAAATATAATCAGAAACGTAAATTAGCCTTTTATTATGATTATTAAAACAGTATATATTTACAGTCATAGTATTCCTAATAAGTATAATAAGCTTAAATATGAGTATTAACACGTTGTTGACAAAAACTAACATCATATTCGTAATCAGCGATCACATATTAGTAAAGAGCTGTGCTCAAAACCGAAACTACAAACATTATGTCTACCTGTCTAATTTATAAAGTATTATACCAGCTGTAATGTTAGTATATTATAAATATATATAATTATATACTTTAATAGCCACAATAATAAAATACACTATGCAGTTTAAAATGCCATTCGTTTTATAGTTGGTTAATCAGAATAGCGATTCGTTTAGGGCGGATCGAATAAGTGGCCTCCTGATAAGAAGAGGCGTCGGTCGACCCTAAACATGCTCCAATCTTCGGCAACCCTTCATTAACCAATCATTCAATAAATATACCACCAATTTAACTAATTAAAGAAATATATTTTAGCTATCATTTATACTTGGTGGAGACCATTCTCTATCAGCACACTGATGCAAAGTAAATATGAAAGGATTTTTATGCAATACAGAATTTGAGTGGCCCTAGCCAGTCCCATCGCTACCGCATGAGTTTTAAGATAACAGTCTTAATGGAATCATACCACATTAAAAGTCATGCAATTTTGCTGAAACTGGATAGGACTTATCCTACAGATACCTCTAGAAAGCCTAAATCCTATTTGTCTCTTCTTTTGATCCGTGGGATTCAGAAAACCGGAGAATATCATCCATAGGATGCGCCCAGTGGAACAAAAGGATGTTGGCATGGCGTGAGAGGATGCAAAATGGCTAACGAGTGACAGAGATTTTTGGAGGTACTATGTGGTAGCCGTACGTTTTATTTAGGAAGCAGATTTGCCGGAAAAAGACAGAATTTGATGCATATTTGAAAGACGCACAGTTTGAAGTTCGGTTTTTGAATACGTTTATTTACTGGACAACGTTAGATGATCATATTGTAAAATATATTACATTAAATTTTATCTAATGTTGTTTCTTAGTCATCGTAGTCTAATATAAATAGATCGTACCATGTGAATATTTAAAATGAGAACAATGTATTCAAATAAAACAGATTATAACAAAATACGTATATTTTTTATGACATTTTGGTGGTGCATATGTTTTGTCAATAATTTAGTATAAGCGGTGGTCTGGTATTATCGTCACTTTCTATAAGGCAGTGAATTAAATATTTGCTTTCTCGTTAGTAGCATTTCAAGAATCTGTCGAGATAGTGTTGGAAACACTAAACATAATAATTATTAAGTAGATAAAAAATAGACAAAAACTCATGTAAATAATTAATATGTACGAAAAAAAATGCTCATACATTATAAATTTCGATTTCTAGTCTGGAAATATATACAGAGAACGCCATATATTGTGATGATTATGGGACCTGTAACTTTTGATAACAGTAATAAGCTGATAACATTAAACAGAAGGCAAAAAAAATATTATTTAACATAATTTAATACAAAATATTATAACTTACAAATATGTATCGAAAACAAAACATTTTATTAGCAACTTTTTAAAACATAAAATGGATTTTAAAAAGTCCAGAAAGTCATTTGTTTTAATTTATTAACTCCTGAATATAATCCTCATATTTTATTTATTTTCAAAGTTATCTATAATTTTTTTAGGCTAACTTTCTAGAAAACTTATTCGTAGCTGCATATTGAATTATCAGAATAATTGATAACATTAGCTGAAGTTTGCTTATAAGCGGATTATTTCTAAATAATTTTATACGATATGGTTTGGTACCGAATGATTGTGTTAAGAATAAATAATTAACATTTGGCCTGCGGGAACCGTAATATTGCGTTATTCTGTACTCCAGCGGTTATCTGCCAGACTTGGAACGTGCCGTGCCTCATATTTTAAATATTTTGACAACCACTTGTAGTCAAATACTCTTACTACATTTTTATAAGAAAACCAGAAAACTTTC
>JAGVSQ010012492.1:0-11605 GCA_022683975.1 Rhyacophila evoluta
TTTTGCTAATTTTTTTTTTTTTTTTTACTAAAAACCCGAAGACTTTCCACACTTGAAGGAAAGTCTACATACAGCTGCTAAAATATAATTATTTTTATCTTAGTATAGTATTTTATATTTATGTGTATGTGTTGGCAATATTAAACTAATTCTACTGGATTGTAAAATATTTGATTTTATACTTATTATTCGTATTACTGTACATTAATTAGACAACTCAAACACAAACAGCGAACGAATAAACAAATAACAGAACGCACTAAAATGACGTATTGTTTGTCTGAAGTATTTTTAAAATGGATTAAATGAGTTAAATATTATTCATGCACGTACATAGCTCATTTGATGTCATAATTTTTTGTTTCGTCCTGAAAAATATTACCATACTCATTGGCGACATATAAATCACAATAATATCGCACATTTTTTCTTGTATACGGTTTGTTTTTTTGTGCTTTGTTTAGCATGTTCACTTCGAAAGTGGAATGCATGGATCTCTGCGTTGTCAAAATGTATGCTGATGTATGTTTTTCACAATAATTGATTATGCGTGGAATGCTTTTGAAGTTTGTGGTCGAGTATAATTCGCTGCTCAAGTTATGTCTTAATTGACTCCAATTATAAACGACATTTTTTCGTTACTTGTTGAGTGATTACTCCGTATTTTGTACGCATTTAAATATGATATATACATGTGATAATGTAGCTTATTTACTGTCAAACTTGCGAGCTGTACTCGAAAGACATGTGTAATCAAAAATGATATGTATATCCGCTGAATTACTGGAGCGTGGTAGGTGATGAAATCTTGAAGTATCAAATTCAGTATCTCAAACAATCACTTAGCCCCTTTTTATACTTTAACAAGAGACGCAATGTGCATAACCCCGTGATCGATTATTAGGTTTTAATCTCGATACAAGAAACAGATCCCTTCACGCTGCCCGTCACAGTCGACATAAATTTAAAACTGCGACAACTCTGTTTACCGTCGACTAAAGTAAAGTTGTTGCATTCAACGTTCGTGCTCGCTCCAACCAGTCGCACTGGCGTATAAATACTGTCACACCTGCTTGATGGTTTCTTGTACGATCGCTTAACATATTACTTAACACCAGTTGACGAGTACGAAAATTATTAATCACGTTTTTTATAATTATGAAAAATTGATATGTTACTGAAAACAAATCATGGAGATTTATGATTGGTAATATGATATTATTAACATAGTTTTGTTTCTAAATCACTTCACTGAGCACTTTTGGTCAACGTACAAGTACGCTAATATATTCTTTGTGTTTAGTGTATGTATCTTGTATAAAAAAGCACTGTAATTTCTCCTGGCCTGCACAATACTTTTTATAGGCTCTTTGAATTATAATTTAATTGCTTGTATTCTTCATTATATATTACTAGTTTTATTACTTGGCTTTTCCTAGGATAGAACTTATTATTAATTCAAATTGATTTTATTCATCTCGTTATTATAAATTCATTTCATTACTTGACTACACACAATCTTTTTAGTCTCTTATTAGTGATACTATTTAAAGTTAAACGTAATACAGTTATTCTAAAAATAATAACGAAATTAATATGTGAAAATTTCAGGTTGATACTATTCACCGCTTGGGAGAAGTTTCTGTGACAGACAGATATACAGATGTATTTTCTGTTTTATAATATAGATAGTTTAATGAAGCTATATTTTAGATTTTGGTTGAGGGTCGAGAAACTAATATCAAAGATTCTTCAGCAACGTGAACAGTCTTTATCGCATGCTGTACCTTTGTTTCACGTTTTCTCGAAAGAACAGCTTTCGTAACGCTCGGTCTAATTCGTTCACGCACGGAGACATGCGTGTATCGTTGACTCTGCCCGAACTAGCAGCCCCCGTAACGTTTGATCAAATTCGGTCGTTCTCAGAAATGGCCGCGTGTTGCCAGTAGCAACAGCATCATCAGATACGATTTTAAGCGTTGTTTTAATGACAGTTTCATTAATTTTATTTCCAGGGTAATATCGAATATGTAATTATACTGTCATTTCCAAATTACCAACGATATTGTTTCTTATATTATTGAAAGTATTATATATGTACATAGTTTTATTTCTGTATTAGTTTGTTAATTATATTCGATCGGTATTTGTTGTAACTTATTTTAAAGTCTGCAAAGTGTAAGAAAAGGCATTAAAAAACATTTCCTGGCATAGAACGTGTTAAAATATTTCTAGGTGATAAAATATTTGATTTTCAGTGGGCGGACTATGACTGATGGTCCATGTGCGATGTAAACCTAATTGAAAGATTTGATACACAGCATTATTTCTGATGTAAACCCGTGTCGAAGTCGTAATTCTTGTCGGATATTAAGACACTGCGTAGAAAAGAGACGTATATACACTAATCCGTCACGCGTTGAGGCGAACAAAAAATATACCAGGTATTTTGTCGAGATTTTCTCGTATGCAGAGACGCGATTTAAAAGATAGATTTATATCTTAATTGTTCTGGTTATGACGTCGAGTCTTGCCTGTTTTTTATTATTATTTATTTTGGCTATTGACTGAAATTGACTGAAAGGCGTAGCTGAATTATTATTAATTCCAAATTTAAAATGTGTAAGGCAGTAATCATATTTTATAATGTTTGTTTAGTTCGGCTAATATTTTTTCGATAATCCAATATGTTTATTAAGTGAAAATTAGATAAGCTATAATTATCAACTTTATAAGATAGTATAATATACATTGTGTGGCACGTAAACTGGATTTTTAGATTATAATATATAAAGCACGTCCGATTTTTTAAAAAAATTAATCCATCAAACGTTTGATCTAAATAATACATCAATATACAATCCGACGTTTCAAAGGGCAAAATTAATGAGTCAACTTTTTGATGAAAATGCTTTAATAATACCATCTTGTTGCACAATGCTATATGTATATCGTCGCCGATATTGCAGAAACACGTAACTCGATTTGTTGGTTTCGGTCACTTTTCAAAGTATAGTTTTATTTTTTGTAGTCTCGCGTATTAATGGCATATTTTTGTAGTAACACATTTATTTATAAAGCTTGTACGAAATATGTGTTAAAGCAAAAATGAAACAACAATACAACTCAAGTTACGTGTTTTTGCAATATTGTCGACGATGTACCGTATTGATTTGACAATTTAAAATTATTAAAATATATCGAAAAAACGTAACAAGAAATTTGACGGATTTAATTCGGATCTGTGATCTATACTGCGTAACATATAACTCTGCTATTTTAGATCTAGATCTATTGAAAATATGTTGTTCGTAAGTAGCGCTACGAATAAATCGTTTTTTTTTATGTCAAAATAATCGAAAAAAACAATAGCGATGGGGTTTTACTCTCTCATGTAAAATTTCCAAAACTGGGCTTTATTTGCACATTAAGCCATCAAATTGTGGGAATTTGTTTTGGATTAAATCTCGAATCAATGACGCGAGTATTTAAAGAATGAAATCTATGGGTAGTTTTTGAAATTTTGGAGGTTTTAGAAATAACTTTATTAAGTGGTGAACATATTTTAATTAAATTTAAGAAACTGTCTTTTAAATAAAACGTTTCGCAATTTATATTATGATTATTATAATATTTATTAATGGTGTTTTATAAAGATTCAATTCATACTAAAAACTATTTCAATCAATAATACTGTATAATGCCTTAAATCATAAGATTTAATTTAAATTTCAAATATGAAAGTTGCTATCATAAAATAATAAATCACAAATTTCATAACTATTTATTTAATTTTAAAAAAAAATCACCGAGTTTTTTAACATGTAGTTATTTTTACATTTAAAATTGAGAACTACTTCGTTATTTTATTGAATATACTAGTTCATTTATGATATGTATGATTTTTTAAAATTATATCTACTGTAATATGAAGCAAATGGATGTCCGTAACGAGTGAGCTTATCATGACAGATTGTTTTTTGTTAATATTTGAGCACCTTGCTCAGTTTTTTACAATATCTAGGCCCTAATGCTAGAAATGCCAGTGTCTAATATATTGTAATATTTCAATATTGTTCAGTTTTGTTGATTATTTATTTTTTATCAACAATGAACGTTTGGTAAAAATATATAAATATTGACGAGCTTAAAGATAGATATAGATATGCAGCTATTTTTCAGTGTTATATTAAAAGAAAGAAAGTTTTCCTGATACTAGTCGAAATTTCGAATATTTGGCATTAGCACTTCTAGATATATGTTACTCGTAATACAGCCGCATGATTTGAATAGATAACTATCGGTGCCAAAGTGTGTTCATTTACCAAATTGGCCACTGAAGTGAGGTAATTTTAAATTTCCGCAATACATATCATACATTGTAAATAAGACGTACATTTCCATGCTTCAGTTGTACATTGTACATATGAAAGTATATTAATATTATTAACACAAAGCCAGTACATGTATAGAGACAGTAAATCATATCCGAGGTATTTCCCACTGCACGTATACCACATTATCCCTTATAGAGTGTTAACTTAGTTGTCGCAAGCTTTACGCTGGCCTTCCCCCTCCTCATCCAGGGTGCGGACACTACGTGGCCACCCACACCCTGGGAGGAAGGTCTCCTGGTTCTAGACTCGCACTGTTAATGCGGAGAAATGACGTGTGAGGCACCAGCATGGAATTTCAAATGAGTATACTCTCGTAAACGGATATTCGGTGTACTGTATTTTGCAGTTATTCTCGTGTCAGTATTAAATACAGTGTTTTATTTTCTTCATACTATAGTTTACAAGGCATTGATTTATGGCTATAGACATTTTTAATGATGTTCCATAAACATATTGTGTGTAAAATTATTGTCGAAATTGAGTTATCATTGTCCCACAATTATTATTGGTAGATATAGAAGTTATAATGAAAAAAAAATGACAATTCTCTTATTGTTTATTTAATTTATAATTTTCTTCGTTTCACTTCACAATAACTCAATGCTCAATTTATGTTTGTGTATCGTTTTTATTTAATACTGATAATTTCGAATTAAAATTATAAATATGACTGAAACCGATTAGTGGTAAACCTTAGAAAAACTATTATACGCTCAAGGAGGTTATTTGAAAAGATATTATTTCATTATACAACGAAAAACCTGAACTATCCAGAGATCTCAAGAATTAAATTAAATTTTACCAAGATATGCAAAATTGAACCTACAATATCTTTTTACCAATGCGTAAGCTTAATAAATTTATGAAGCATATCTCATATTAAGTGCAATGGCGTCATTAACAAATTTTCCCTTTCTAGTCATTTTTACGTACTTTTCACAGTATATTTTTTATTGTTTAAATATCAATATTTAATAAATACAATTAATTTGGTATCGTTATATATTTTAACGACATAGTAGTAACTGTTTTCTGTTTTTTTTTTATTATGAGGCTATTGTATTCAACGAGGGATATGTTAGTTGCATACATATGTAAGACATTATAACATCATAGTATTTCGCGTCAGTTTATAGTTTATATTTTGATTCAAGGCGGATATAAATAAATAAAAAATATGTGTGTGATATTTGCGCCCAAAAATAATCTTATTTCGTTGATGGCTAGACAAAAGCTCTTAAGTCCAGAGATGCCACAACAAAAAATAAATAAATAAACCGCTTAAAAAAGCATTAACACAGCTCAAATAAACATTTAAAATCAGGGCTGCCACTTGCATATGACAAACTCGTGAACGCTAAGAGAACTAACTAACATTGCTCATTTTTAGTTGTGATAAAAAAATATAACTCAAGCTTCGTGGAAGAATGTTTTATTAGAAATTTTGTTTTTAACTTCATAAATAATTTTATTACTCGTCCATACGAAATCTATAGGAAGTCCACATATTATCTTTTGAAATTGCAGCAAACTCTTTTTGTTTTTATATTATAATATAAGATAAAGACTGTAGTTAGACTCTAACGTAGCATGTCTCCCTAGCAGTATAGAGGTTAGTGTGCGCGTTTTGCATCCGTGGAATGTACGTTCGATTGCCACACCAGCTGGATTGGCAAGAATCTGAAAATGCAGAAATGCAAGCCCACTGAGCAACTGTCTGGCAACCAATTCTCGCGAAAAATAATCTGCCAAGAAATGTTTTCACATTACGAAGATCTATATACTCCACTTTCGGAGCGGACATATCCACACTGTTGCTATGTTATTATTGCAACATTACTCTAGCAATAAATATAATTAATTTTAAAATATAGTATCTATAGAAAAAAGCAAATAATTGTTTTAATTTTAAAACTAGTATTGCATTCTTTGGTGACATCGTACGTATTAGTATGTAATTTTATATTAACTAATTCAGCTTTATTTTTAATATTGAAGATACTTATGGATGGAACGTAAAGTATACGGATATATATATTGGGAAGTCCCTCAAACAATGTAAAATATTGGTTTCCACATTTAAAATACTTTACATATTTTTCAGGAGAAATGTTTGTCAGCCAATTGTTCTAGTGCTTTAATATATTATATATGCTTTAGTATAGTAAATTAATGAGATATGAAAGATTAATTTATTTAATCGCAGTATTTAGTTTTCAGTCCCTAGTCATACGAGTGTTAAACCTTACATCTTCGACGTGCAGCTACTGTTAGTAACCACTCGACCCTTACCTTCATTTTTCATCTCACAAATCTGGCGTCACTCATCTCGGAGTTGCCACTCTCTAAAACATTTGTTTTTTATTACTTTTTAATTTTATTGTTGTTGTTTTACTCTTGTTGTAGTTCTTTTAAGATGGCCTGAGCGGGTGTTATGTAATTATTTATACAGCTGCTCTGCAGTGACTGCATCAGCCATCAGCTCATCTCCTGTCAATTATATTATGATAAATAATGCTTGCAGTAATAAGCACAAGATTGATGTGATGTATACATTTATATATCTATACTTATATTATACTTACATTTATATATATTGCTCACGTCTAATATTGAATACTTGACTCGATTTATTGAATTATAATAATACTTTTGAATTATTTATTTATTTTTGCACATCCTTGAATAAATCTTTATTAAATTATATATTTTTATCTTTTCAGGTAAGTCTACTGCTTTTTACATTGGTGCATAGATTTAAGAAATTTGTAAGTGTTACACCTCTATATACATTGAAATATACTCTCGGATTTAATACGGATTTTTTTTTAATATTTGAATATTTATGTGCTTTATAATAACTTATTATTTTTATTGAGGCGTCGTTATTGAATAGAAAATCATTAATTTCATTTTGTTTAACGTGTTCAATTTAATTTAACAAACACATAACAATTTAACAAGTATTGCCACTATTGATGACTATAAAAATGGTACTTCAATCAACTTATATTGCATTAAACAAGTTCAATTTAAACAACCAATTATGAAGCAAAATCCATAATTTATTAACATTTAAAAATATGTGGTAAATAATTATGAGTAATTATTTTTTTATCAATTTAATATATAAATTACTCTGAATTATAATTACACATATGCAGTATATGTGTGATAAGGTTTTATTTTTCCTTTTATTATCAAAACATATTGTTTAGTTAAAGGATTGGGAGACTTTTATTCAACCTAAAAATACAAACAAAATAAAATTTGTGAAAGTCCAATTTGAATTAGATTTATCCTCTTATTTGGAATGGTTGGATTATTTCGTAAATTTGTGATTATTTAAAAAACGATCACAGATTGTGGAGAAGTACTAATCTAAAAATTTGCTTTACACGTATACGAGTATGTATTCATTTGTATAATTTATGTTATTGAGACTTGTATTAATACAAATTGTAAGATATTACAAGAAAATGACAACACTTGTTGTGGCGACGGTTGATTATGTGGCAGTTATGTCAATTTTTGTTAAATAAAGCCTTATAGAATATGGTTTTTCAAAATAATAAAAAATAATATTTTCGATACCTGTTCCGCATAAAGTAACAATAAAATAAATGTGTTCTTAATTTGTCTGTGTAAAAACTACAGAGTTAATCTGATTGTACCGATATAAAATCATTATAATTATAAAGATAGAAAGAACCGTTGAAAATTGAATAACAGTAGTACGCTTTCTATGAGATATGATATCCGTATGTTAACGAGTTTGAAAGTTAGCTACGTATAATATGTTTGATAAAAAAGTATTGAGTTATCAAATCCAATAAATATAGTAACAATCTATGTAAGTTAGGTCCGCCTTGGCATGTAAAATTAGCATTTGCCCATAAAATGAACATGGCGAAATTCCTTATACAGACCGTGATCTAACTAAGCTAGCCTAGCCTTACTTCTGATCGAATATGCGTGCGGTGACCACGGTTCGATATTTTTTTACGAGACATTTATTTGCGTTAAATATTTTTGATATATCGTTATTTCAATATTTTTGACGCTGATATTGCTTAAGTAACATTGTATTAATAAAACTATATTATTATTTTGCAATTCTATAGAAAGGGATATTTATTTCTCTCTTGATATTAATTTAAGATGTCTGATCTTCAATACTCTTGTTGTCTTGTAATTTACGTAAGATTCTAAACTATTTCAACATCTCACAAATCATTCATATCAATTATTCACAGTAAAAATAACGATGGTGTGCTCTCAAATAATTTTAAATGGATTTCGAAAAATAATTTATTTTCTGTCAACGGCAATAAGTCAATGTATTTTAAATGTAAATGAACAAATATTAAAAAAACGAATACAAATATATTTAAAACTGATAAATATAATATGAGAATAATAGTTATCATAGTAATATACCCTTCGTTAAGTATATTATACAAAATCTAACATGAAATAAAAAAATAAATCTTTTCTATACTTTGTATGAAAGATAAATGGAAAAAAAAACATTATACAATAAAATAAAGACTGTCGTAAAAATACAAATAAGGTATTAAACCGATTTATATGAACAACTATAGTATTAAAAATATCAACAAAAACAATGTGTTATTTCTCGTGTTTTTTCTATGTCATTGTATTTGAATATATTACTATTAAAGAGCACAATAAAGTAGGGTATTATAATTTAATAACTGTCATATATATAGCTTTATTTAATATATTAAAATGTAATCATCATATAAATCATATAAAAATAACAAAGCAAAGTATTGTTCATAAAGATATTATTAGTAAATATGGTTATTTAAAAGTAAGTAAATTTTTTTTTGATTTTTCGAGATTATTATTTCCTATCAAAAAAGTTTATTTTCGCTTAGAATTTGTAAACTGAGTGTCACCCTATAAATAATGCGTAAGCTAGAGAGAAACAGTTGATATCAGAGGCAGGAATATCTACACCATTATTCAAATTCTCGTATCAAATCACAATACAATGGGCGACTTCTAGCGGCCAATTAATAACTCACATCGAAAAATTGTTATCATGTAAAATTGTGAGACGAAGAAATTAAATTTATTTCTGTCCGTTACATTATTTGATCGTATCGGATTTTTTTAGTTCCATTGGTGTTACAGTTGGGTAGATACGCTGTTAATACAGCGAGATCACACTAACAATGCTGGTCGAGTTAATTGTTTCGATTCTCGGAACATTTTCACGAATAAAAAATGGACCGAAGTGTCGACTGACTACTGCGATATTGCGAGATCACAAGATATCAGTGTTTTTTTCGTATTGACAATTTATTTCGCATGCCAACTTGACAACTTGGTAGCATAATTTATTTAGATATACTTTGGGTAACGTTTAAAATTCGTTCTAATGACGCTAAATTATATTAGGCAGCAACACTGTGTTAAAGTAAATGTAAATTATATTTTTGGAAGTTTTCTTTGCAATTGCTTCCGGATTTAGTTGTAGAGCAGATGTTGTCTATGGTACATAAAGATGTCGCATCGTATGGTTAAGTTGAAATTTGCATTGCTTATTTTATTTGGTGTTTAATCTAACATGCACGGTCAATAGGTACCATTTTATTTTATTATATTGTAAGTTCGTGCTAAATCTAAATTCGCTTTATAAACGATTTTTATAATTGTTTAAAATTAATTTTGATTCCACGCAAATGTGAACATATTTCCATCTCAAACAATAGATGATATTTATAATCAAGACGGATAGTTTCGCTTCGTACTTTATATAACATTACAACTACTTTCAAAATAGTAATGAGTAAATGATATTATTTGCATGTATTATCTTCTACCGATGTTTAATTTCATGAGAAATAAGCACGTATAACGTGATGTAACAAACATTAGTTTAACCAAGAGCACTGCTTTCATTCGGATATGAAAGAGTGTATACTTAAAACTTTGTGCATATACGAAAAGTGCTTCTTGCAAGGCCGGATGATATCATATATTGTAAGTCTTTCTTTGTAGACACAATGTCATAATGGTCTAAAAGATTTTGAATATAAGTTATTTGAAATTTTCCGTTGAGGCTTAAAGAAAATCGTCTGTTATATTATATTTGGAGGCCATATACTTTGTGAGTAACGTATGCGGTTAAAAATAACTAAATGATGTGTATCTAATCTATGACTGATTTTAATTGAAACTTACTCTGAAGCAAATTAAATATCTATTCATTCAACACCCTAACATTAATTTACCCCGTTTCCATTCCAACGAGGTTAGTTTTCCCTATCGGCGTGAGGGGGAGGTTTTTGGTTTGAGTTTTAGGTTAACGGGAAATAGAATTTCAGACGACGCGGACGTATATTTGTGCGGGCCATATGGATAGACGTGTCCGTGTGTGTTCGGCTAACGATAACAACTTGAAGATAGATATACTCACGCTATAAACGTAGAAATATTGCTTTTGGGGACCGCGTTCTGCGGTTGGCGACACCCTCCCATACCAGAGTGTCATAATGCTTACTCATACACAAGGCAGTGAAACGAATTTGCATTGAAAATATAGTATTTTTGTTGTTGTCTGAGAACGAATCTGATTTATACAATCATGTAAGATATCATAAAATATGAATATATGATATTTGTTCAATTAAATAAGTAACGAATATTTTATTTATTTTAAATGTATAGCTACAGTTTTCAGTTTTTCAGTCCTAGCTTCTACATACAATTTGCAAGTATACAATACTATATCTTGCATATTTCTCCCGTGTAGCGTAGAGAGCAGCGTGCGTGCCTTACAGTCCAGGTAATGCCGATTCGATTACCGCATCTGATGATTTTTTACAAATACAGGACTGCATACTGTGAAAAATAATCTGTTAAAACATGTATTTAGATTACGGAGATTTACTCTACTTTCAGAGTGGACATTTTCACATTATGTAGATCGATATGATCTACTTTCGAAGTTAACACGGTATACAAAATAATGATTATAAATTTGAATTTTAAATCAATTACTATAAGAAATTACAAGGAAATTATTGTAAATATTAAATATAGGTGTCCTATAACAGAGACCAACTGAATGGTCTTTACTGAGTATGTGTCATCAGCAGTTGACTGTTCTTACAATGACTTTTCGAAGGCCTTTGATAAAGTAGATCACGACATCCTACTGGAAAAACTACAAT
>JAGVSQ010012493.1:0-11605 GCA_022683975.1 Rhyacophila evoluta
TCCATTCTCGGAGTGGATATCTTCACACTGTCTAGATCCATATGCTCCAATTTGGTAGCGAACATGGTATAAAAAAAAAAAAAAACTTCCATTTGTGATGTGGCCACATAAAATCTAACCTGAAGATGCCGAAGATCGAAACCCGGGTCGCTAGCAGTGATCTTACACATGGAAGTTTACCAGTTTTAAGTAATTTAGAATTTTCATATAATAATAAAATACAGCTTGTAATTTAAAATAATAAATGATGTCATGTACAATTTAAAATATATATCTTTAACTCTTGTAGGAAAAATAAAGTCTTCAAACTATAGATTCACAGTGAAAGACATAGATAGTAAATATATAATTATGTGCATACTCGTATAAATATTGAAAATATTTTAAATTAGAAATTATGATTTTACAAAATAATATGATAGTAGATAATGCAAAGAAAGTAATAAAGTTTTTACTGTTAATTTTATTTCTTAAAATATAATATTTCCGATAATTATAATAAAAGTATAGTAAGTGCAAAAAAAGAATATTCTTTGCGTTATATTAAATTTCATTTGGCAAATGATTTTATGCAGTATGGCAATTTTCAACATAGAGAGGAACCCCGCCCACAAGTTTTTAAAATGGCATAGTGATGTCCACAGTGCGAAATAAATAATATTTTTTTTCCATTGTTACTACCTACATAAATATTTCAATACATTCATTAAGCACGTTCACTACCGATAAGACTACAATTAAATTACAACCGTGCTAAAAATTGAGTGATATATCAATTCAATTCAACAATTATTGGTTATTGCCGAGGTTAAACGGAAAGAACAATGAATGGCCAGATCTAAAATTTGAATATAAATCAATATATAATACATAAGTAAAGGGGCTACAAATGGATGTGTTTTTTAACCAAGTCCATTTCAAAAATGGAGTATATAGATCTAGACAGTGCGAAGATTTCCGCCCCAGAAGTGGAGTATATGGATCTCTGCAATATTAAGACATGTTTTGATAAAAAAATTTAAGAATCGGTTGTCAGACAATTGTTCAACCCAATAGGCGTCCAGTCCTGTATTTTAAATATTTAAAAATTCAACAGATATGAAAATCAAATTTGCATTCCTCGGATACCAGGTGCGGACGCTGAACGTTGTATATGTAGCTATTTTAATGTGTAAATTTATTCTGTGCAATGTCAACAGCAACATAGTCAATTACTAAGAACTTTTATTATATTATGATATTAATCTCCATATCAAAATATCGTTATCTCTTTTAAAGTCATGATTATCTTTGTAAAAAATATGTTTTGGATTTATTAGACCGTCGACTAATCGAAATAAATATTTTGAATTGTCGATGCAGGTGATATAATTATGAAGTAGTATTGCATTATCCACCGGGCCACATATACCTATATATCTTTTACGGAGGATACCTTGGTAGGAACATTGTCATAAAACTTTGAACGGAATCACCAAGAATGTCCCAAATCGAACTTCCATAGGCCATGGTTATAGTATACATACTTGTTATTGTAATATATCATATTCGCAAATAAGATATTTGTACAAAAATGACAGTAGGAAGAATTGCTTAACCTCGGTGTCGTATGGTCTGTCATGGTTATAATAAATAAATAACATGGACTTAGATAAAGCTTTTTAGACTGGAAAATAGATATTTAAAAAGTATTAGATGGGACATCTCTTTTCATATTGTTTTATTTTTATTCCACATAAAAACCAGGGTAGTCCCCTTTAAGTTTACCGCCAATGTATACATATACGTACTCGCCATATCACATTTAAACTGAGGTGACCATCGTTGAACGAAGCTTGAATGTGATATAAGATGTCGTCATAGTTTCTCCATCTCTAACGTACATTAATTTATTATAGTTATTCTTCTGCTATGTCCACTTCATATATGGAGCATTTGGCCGCCACACGGCGCCTCTAGGATTATATGACATTCGTCAGTCATTTTACATTCTCTGAGGTCATGGAAGATACGTGAATTTACATTCACAAATTTTGTTTTAAAACCGGAAAATCACCGTTCTTATTTTACTGAAAAATGATCTTTGTATTGTGGACGTTTACTTTCTTTTGAAATGATTAGACTTACTACACTGTGTGAACCCTATAAATCATTATTATAGTGCGATTGTCTTTTTAGTAGTATTTTCTGTCGATGGTGTACATGTTTCATTAAATTTAAATTCATTAAAAAACTTTAAGAATGTTTGAGGTCCTTATATTGATTTAAACCTAGTCAATCCTCATTTAGCGAGGTACCTACTTACACAATATGTACCTACGTATTTTGTTTTAAGCTTAGCGCCATCATATGATGTCATTTTTTCACAGTGACGATATTTTGATAAGTCTTGTTTGCCTATTTATATCAGCAATGATATTACGTCAGTTGACACACATCTATTTCGCTTACATCGCAATAAAATATTCAATTCCATATAAATTCGAGGCCAGCAACCCGACGAGTAAATTATAAGCCGTTTAGGCAGTTTTTAAATTGTAGTTATATAAACTTTGCTCTAGAGAGAGTAAAAAAACATATTGGAATCCCCGAACTAGATGCGCGGATATGATAAAGATACGATTGAAATCATGTCGATATGATTTGCAAGTAATATTTAAAATTTGTTAGGAAGTTGCGGCTAACATAATAAGGTAATATAACCAAATAGAAACCACAGTGTTCATAGTATTTTATTGTAATTTTAGCTCGCCAAGGTAGGAAGAGGACGATATGCCCTTCAAATTGTGACCTTTCTTTCACGTGTGGTCGATATTCGCATTTGCGCATGACGTTCGCCAGTGTAAAAAGTACTTCCCGCGCTGTGATCGCGGTTTGACAGCGCGAGGCTCGCAAAATGACAGCAGTTTCATTTGAGGTGCTAGCCGCGAAGCACGCGAAGTTCCCTGTTGTTATTTGTTGACTGTTCCTAATATAATGTCTTGTGAAAGTCCTATATTGGAAGTTTGCGAAAGAAAAAAAATGGCCCGTCAAAACGGTGTTGTACAACCACTTTTGACAGGTTAGTTTCGTAATTTATATTATGTTTGTAACACTGTTTTGATTGTTCGAGGGAAATTTGAAACCTCAAGATCATTCATTATTAAATGTGAGAAATGTTTTCAGATCTTTATCAAATAACCATGGCTTATGCCTATTGGAAATCTGGAAAGATTAACGACAATGCAGTGTTCGATTTGTTTTTCCGTAATAATCCATTTCACGGAGAGTTTACAATTTTTGCTGGCTTGGAAGAATGTTTGAAATTCTTGGAGAACTTTCATTATTCCGACAGTGGTAAGAAAAAATGTGTATTTATAAATTAAAAGAAAATATTAAATACTGAATACCAATTTCACTATTTGAAAATATTTGTTTTTATTTAGATATTGAATACTTGAAGAGTATACTGCCTCCCAATATTGAAGAAGAGTTTTACAAATATTTAAAACAGTTGACTTGTAATGATGTGACTGTATCTGCTATAAAAGAAGGTTCTGTTGCTTTTCCAAGGTGAGTTTTATTTCAATCTTCTCTGTGTTCGAGGATTTATGAATTCTGGATTACCTTTGGACTGAATAATATTACATTAGTGATTATTATAGTCAGATGTTTCAATTCTTGGGCTAAGTTAGCCGGTGTTGCCATCGCCACAATAAAATGTTTTCTGCATTTTGTCATTATTCTCATAAATTGCTGTTTGTAAATAATATTTTAAAATCTTGGATAACTTTTAAATTAATTTAAAATACCTCGAAAGAAGACTATTATTGTAGAATGTTTATTTTTAAGATGTATTCCATGATGAATTGGCACCTGACATGTTTCACTTTGATAAATTTTAAATAGTATATCTATGTAAAAGAAAATGTGCGAGAAGATTGTCTCCACTTGTAGTGCACAAGCCTGCACACAATTGAATAAGCCTTGTAAATAATTGAATCCTTGGGACTGGAATCTATTGGATCAATTAATAGCAGAAATGAATTTGTGGTAATGAATAGTGATCTAATATTCAATGAAATATCGTTAGGCTTTTCTGCAAGCTACCAATGTACTTTAATGCAATCATTGGGCTTGAGATGCCAGTGTTAATGTCTTGTAAACTAATAATACACTTCTTCTTGATGAATTTTCCTCGGGTCATATCCTTTTAATGTCTATCCATTTGTAGTAATAATATTTCAAGGATTGATATAAAATTGTTATTTTCCACAAATTTATCTGTAAAGATGACTTTACAAAATATTTTCAGTCACCTTACATTCGACATTTCAGTAATGCTTTTTTTTTATAGAGTTCCCCTTTTAAGAGTTGAAGGTCCTTTGATTATTACGCAGTTATTGGAAACTACTCTTTTGACGCTGGTCAATTTTGCGAGGTGAGAAAAATTTTAGCACACAAACTACTTTTAGAACTGGAATAATCTGATAAAATTCGAGGAAAGATGGTGGCAATACTTTTCATGAAGCTTATGAGCCATTTATTTCAAATACATTGTTCATATGCATTTTTTTTTTAGTTTGATGGCTACAAATGCAGCACGTTATCGTATGGTGGCTGGTAAAAATATATCATTATTAGAATTCGGTTTAAGAAGAGCCCAAGGTCCGGATGGAGGATTATCTGCATCAAAATATTCCTATGTTGGTAAGTTAAAATTTTATTTCTCAATGTTTTTTCTGATATCTTTTGAGTAGTTATTTTTCAACCCGGAGAAGTACTGTACAATACATACTGACCTGTGGATGAATATTGTCTCTTTAAATCAGTTAATTTTATATATGTCTTCTTCTATATCCGTTTGTATGTATGGGCGGCTTTACTACATTACATAGTAATTTATAAATACGTTTATAAAAAGGCTATATATGTTGATAAATCCTAGAAATTTATCAGCTATACGTTCGTAAATTTTGTACCCTTATTGATTTTTCTTCTAGGCTGATTCTTTGATTTCTTCCTTTTCCTAAATAAGTAAATAAATATTCAACCCACAGAGTAAACAATATAGCTATTTTTCTAGAGTCGATTTAGATAATTATTTAATAACTGAAATAGTTAGTGCATTAAAGAAGACATCTTTGTAAATAATTCTGCCAAGTGAATGTCTAAATTATTAAGCTATCTGCCAGCCAATTTTCGGATTGTATGAACTGTCTCATGCTAAAAATAAATGAGTTTTTCGGCATTATAGTATGTTTTTTAAAAAAGGTACCAGAAAAATTTGTTACTATCAAATACTTTTTCAATGCAGAAACAATATTAGTACACAAATAAATACAATAAAGATAAAAACGCAATTAAATTCACTGCAATTCACTCGAAACACCTGTGTGTTTGCATAAATATAATGGAACCTTATAAGAATACAACAATAGGCAACCTTTGATATAAAAATATGTAAAAAAAGGTGAAAGTAAGAACAAACATTAATTAAAATCGTGGAATATTTATGTTTAAGTAATTATGTACACTCCGTGTTGATCTATATGCTCATTTTCTGAGTGATAAGCTAAAAAAGAGAGAAATTTCCAGTCACCAACCATGGATCAACCTATATCAGTAGTACATGGTTCAGAATTGCGGGCTCGAGCACCATATCGAGATTGCAATTTAAGTAATTTTTCATGTGTCTGTAACACAGGTTTTGTAAATGGCTAGCGTTGAATTATAATGAAAAAAATCTGTGTAGATATTTAAGATTCGAGTCCACGAATATATACCTTACAGCTTCGAGTTTTATATAATATTTGTCTATTTTGTGCAGTTGACAAGTTTTCATACTTGTTCATTACAGTGAAGTCAGTAGTGAGAAAAAAATATAATTTGTCATGTGAGGTTAAATTTTTGATTTAATTTCCTCTAAATAACATGGTCACCAAATATATAAAAATGTTAAAGTATAATAACACAACAGAATGTTACAATATTTGCACAAAATGGACTGTAAGCATTTTCTGGACAAAAGGTCAATTATTTTTGGTTTATGAGTCATCCTTTTGGTGAAACAATTATTAATGTGACCATGCATAAATAATTTCAATATTATATTGCATGCATTATTATGTGAAATCATTAAAATTTCGTCATAACGACTACAGATATGACAGAAAAAATATTTGTAAAAAAATGTAAGTGCAAACATCGGAAAACGGTTGGAAGAATTTGTTGGATGCCTATGATGCAGATGCAGATGTAGATGTACACACAAGGTGTAAACAAACCATGATTTTTTTGTGGAAACTTCGCTGGCTTTATATTTTGCTGTTCATTTTCTTAAAAAAATGCATTCAGAAAACTTATTTTTTACAATGGACTTTCCATTAGTCTGTTATATTGAGGTTCTATTGTACTGATTTTTAGCCCACTAATATCATTTAAAATTATTTCTATGTCTCACAAGAGGAATCAGCTTGAGAATCACTGATTTACAATAACAGGGCTACGAAGAATATAAAGAGATTTATTGTTTGCGTTATTCCTCACTGTTTTATGTGTTGTGAGTTCTGTTGCCTGGTACGTGATTTGGTTTTGTAACATTTAGGCGAATATTTTGTGGGTGGTGCTTTTCACAACTAAATTATTTTTCATAACTCCATTGAAGTTTTTTTTGGCTGTAAAATGCTGCTTTTATTAATCACGGATTTATTTCACTGAATTATTTCGATAATGGCTGATATTATTTCAATCAATTGTGATCACCACTTCAAATGATATACATCATCACACCATTATCAAGTTATTTAATAATGCAGTAATAAACGATATTATAAAATCATTATTATAAAAATTAGAGATTTCTTATTTTTTTTTTGTAATTATCAGGCATTTTTTTGGATTCATAATTGTTTTTATAAATTCCTATATAATGAATTGTTGAAGAAAGTTAATACTGGATTTTTATAAATCTAAAGATGCAGGCCAGGATGCCCAATGGGCTGTGAAATTGGCTGAATACTGATGATTCTTGCATAAAATCTTTCTCGAAATTAAAGAAATGAAAAATAAGTCTTTACAATGAGTATACTTCACTTCTGGAGTGGTCATCTTCGCACTGTATGGATCCATATGCTCGACTTTTGGAACGGACCTAGTAAATAGAAAAAATATTCAATACTAAATTATCTGATATTGAGATATATAAGATATTGTTTTTTGATGTTATCGATCGCATATTTATATTTAATAATAACTCCATATAAATATCTCTTTATAGTTATGTAAGTTTACTTAGTGACATTTATACAAGCCCAACAAATATTTTTGTTTTTTAAGATGCTTATGTTCTAAGGAGTATGGAATATAATGCATTGTCATCATATATTTTATTTACACCCGTGTGGAATTGATTATTGCGTTTTTTTTCCAACATTTCTTATCAGTTTTTTTTTTTGCAGCCTTACTTCAAAGTCAGCTGATCATAAAAATTTGTATTATGTATTGGTGTCCCTCTTCTTTGTTTTTAGTCACATGATGAAAGAAATAATTATCTAACATTATTACTTTGTAGCTTCCGCTGAATTAAAAAAAACTTGTTTTTGTGATATTCTTCAAACCGACACTAGTTAACATATATTCAATGCCAAGATATATTGATCAAATATGTATTTTAGTAAATATGGCATATTTAAATGGATAGTATTTTTTTATTCTCTTTTGAAATTTGGTCTTTATTACATTCGTTACAAAACTTACCGTTGAAACTTTTATACTAATGAAGCTTTTGCATATCTCGTAACGCGAAAACACTATTATAAACTTTGTGCCAGATTTAATACAGTTTGAATTATATCCTGCTATGTTTCACACGCAATAAAGTTTTGACAGGGTGAATCCCCCTCCTATTTATTGATTGCAGTAGATTAGTTTTCCTCAGGTACCATCCGTACCAGGCGCTGGCTGAATCACCCCAAATGTTTATCGATGTAGACCCAGCCTTTCTGTTTTTTTGCTACTTAATATTCTTACACGCTAGTGGCTTTGCCAATTCTCTGCGGTATACCTTTCTTTTCCAGCAAAAGAAAATCTTTTGTAAATGTAATTTTCAGCGAAAGTTTCCTTCCAGTATGACAAACTAAACCTCAGGCCTGAACTTGACCCGATTCATAACCCCCTTAACAATTTTTAAAGCTCTCACAATGCAACGTAGTATCTTTACCTACTCCAAAGTTTTAATATTCAGTAACTATTGATTTGCGTAGTTGAGTTTTATAAACTACTGTATATTTCGTAGTCGAAGTCGGTTTGCGTGTCTAATATCATATAAGAAATTTTATTAAATCCCTATTATAACATGTAATGTTATCAAGAACAACTTTCGACTGACAATAATAAATAAAGATTAATTGCACATTACGTATTAATTAATAACAGCAAAACTTTATTATTTTTACCCAACTTAACAAATTTTTTTTTACTTTAAAAAATCGACGAAAGCCTTACAAATTTGCGATATTCTCATCCAAATTTATTGTTTGTATTTACCATTTATAACTAAGATGTCTATTACTTTAATTACATAATACATCATTAATGGCTACATAAAATCACTTAATACTTCTATGAAGACTTATGAAACCATACTGTAGATAAATATTACACTATTTTCTAATGAATTACAGCTAGTCTTGCAAAAATATTTGAATTTAGTAAGACTTAAAATAATAAGACCACTGCAATAAATAGTTTATTTCATATTAAGGCTTAAGGTATGATAGTTAAATAGCCATACTAGGTCTGCTACATATGGTACAATTTATATGAATATTTTTTCAGTTGAGCTGATTTTAATGCAGAACGTTACTCGCAACGTCTGTATTGAGTCAACTCTAAGCTAACGGGTCTTTCATGTTGTGACAATTGACTATTAACCTTTATGTAATTTATAATATTCATCTGTTGATTTGCTTCTGTGGTATTTAGATTTGATATTGTCGCTGTCGAGATAAAGTATGTGACAAGCCTACTTGTGAAGGCACTGAATGGATTATTCATTAAACTGCTATCACTATTGAAAAATGTTCTTTTTATACACGACAGCAATTATTGTCGGTCATGATAAGCCCTCTATCGTACATAAATATATTTACAAATTTGTTTATCTTATACTTCAGAAACAATGATAACAGGTAACCCTCTGCCTACAGGCATAGCTGTTCTATGGCCATAATTGTTTATCATAATCTGACAAATGTGTTCTACGATAATTAATAAATCTTCCTTTTGTGGAATTACAGCCTGTGGTGAAACTCGCATGATTGAAACTGACTTCTTCCCTCTACTTTGTTGTAACATGTTTCAGTAAATTTCATGGATACTGTCGAGCCACTGAATTTGCAGTCTTCTTGCACTCTGCTTTCTTTCTGGTGCTCTAGAAACAGATGTTGAGTCCATTCTCATTGACTTTACAATGGTGATTCTTTGGTTGTATTTTGAAGAATCTGATATGAAAAAATTATGAGTGCTAGAGTTTTCTTCAAGCCTGGATGTCTCGTGTATGTGCACTCGAATATATAAGTTTAACTCTTTGCTTAATGAGCGTGCTGAGATTGATATGTCAGAAATGCCAAGATTCTGCACGAACGATATAATTCAAAGAAAAGTACATATCGGTAGTTAGTTGTCTTGCCAACTTGTGCAATATCCTCGAGCCCAGGGATTCCCAAAGTCTATGCCGCGGCACCCTGGGTGCTGTGGTGTCATTACTGGGGTATTGTGAAATTTTGTGCGTGGGCTAAAAAAAACAAGAAACCACAAGTTTTGGGAAGTAGGAAAACCTTAATTCAAAAAAGGTGCCATGACCCGAAAAAGTTTGGAAAGCACTGCTCTAGCACATTAAAACATGTCTAGTACATTCTTCAATGATTACTTTGGGTCTGTCATTTTTCACTGAAATAGCACAATGAGACAATGTGAATATTTTTCATTAGATTAGGTGATGGATGATCTTTGATTGATCTTTTGACAATAGGAGAATTTGAGCTATTTTTAGAGATTACTATTGATATTTATGATCTGTATCGATGGAAGGTGATTATTAATCACTTGACAGTCAGATTTTTGGTGAGAAGGTGTTTAAAAATAGTTATCAAGTAATATTAAACAAACTTGTCGATGGAATTTATGCCCTGGAATGGATGGAATGGTGCAGGGGAAACATTTCCAATAAATCTAAAGAAGATTTGCCCATACGAGGTTATCTTCACTGCATGAACAAATCCGTGCCAGAGTCATACTAGGGAAAAAATGTAAGTGTTGAACCCAAAATTTTAGAAGTTTGCGCAGTGTCATAATTTTTTTTCCATAAACTGATTTATTGACAAAAAGTAATTTGTCAATATTTAAAGATATCAATACATTGCAGTTTGATAATCAAACATGTAATTGACAATTAAAATGAATTATATTTTTCTTTACATATGTTTCTTAATTATCTGATTCGTAATCATACTATCACATTGGGTAAATTGCCATCGTGTTTTTGAACTGACTGTGAATACTAGATAACTAAGATGAATTCTTATCATTTCAAGTTTTAATATTGGCAATCTCTGAAAAACGATAATAAACTTGATAACCTCTTGTGGCATTTCTATATAAGTTATGTTGTAATGACACTGATAATGAAATAATGTAATTTAATTGAATTTTATTATGTAGTTCTCTAATTCATCATTATCGGCTGAGGTCAATCCACTGCTAGGTTCTTCTTCTCAGTTCTTATTTCATCAGTATCATGTGCATAAGTGCATCTGATGATAGTATTTATTCGACGACTGTTCAACTTCTGTGTCACCTTTATGTATCATTGCCATTTTAGCTGTTGGTAACCTCTATCTATGTTCATTATGCATCCTTCTAATGCTATGTCTACTATTCTTGGCTTTCAGACCTTTCTTCATTCAGTTAGTTTTATTTTTAAGAAATATCAATAATATTTCAGTCAAAACTTATTGTAGAAACATTATAATACATTACAAGTAGTGACAGTCGCATTAGTAATGAAAAGAAAAAAGTTCTAAAATGGTATTAACTTTCTGAAAACAATTTCAAATGATGGAGGCCCAGGAGTCGAAGTTTGGATAGATATTTTATTTGTACTTTTCCGAACTGTATATACAGAATCCGGTGATATGGAGGAGTATATAAAATATTTACTTGTTATTCTGCCACTGCCCTTGCGTAATATATAATTATGCAATGGTTTGCACAAAGCTAATAAAACTTACATTTTTCCTAATGACATAAAGTACTGACGTTATTTTGTTTATACACATGCTTTTTCTATTATGGTTATAGAACTGAAACATTGGATGTCACTGTCAAAGTTGTACATTAAATTTGATATACTATTTATTTGATTACACCAGTAAGCAAGAATTTGTAAGTTAATAAAAGTCATATTGTCAAAGCTAAAATAAAAATGATTAAATACTACTCACAGCTGTGAATGATTTTGTAATCTATTTAACTATATGTAGCTTAACCTCTAAGGTAGTGAGTTTTGGTATGATGTTAATACCTATACGGAGTGAGTTATTATATAAAAATTTAAAATAAAAAG
>JAGVSQ010012494.1:0-11605 GCA_022683975.1 Rhyacophila evoluta
AACAGTGATCTCACATATGGAAGTTTACCAGTTTTAAATAATTTAGAATTTTATAGAGCTTTATATGGGTGTCCGCAATGTATTGATATCTACCCAGTATATCGAATACTGAATTTACTGAAAGCTAATCTTGATAGATATTTATCATGAGAATCCGTTACTACTAATCGCTCTACCTATTAAGCACTCAGTGGTACATAGCTAGATGTCGTCCTTATCATTGGTATTATTAGCATGTAAAGATTAGCGTTTATGTCCTTAACAGCTGTGAGATTCAAACCTACAACCTCCGGTATCGAAGAACAAGCATGTACAACTCGTCCTTCGCTTAGGTTTTATTCAGGTATAGTATTGTAACATAATAAATTCACACTTGTCAATTGTCGCTAAGAATATCATTTACTGAATTGTTGGTTGCAAGTGACGACAAATTGAAATAGAGCGATGAGTTGCGGAGATCAAAGATTCATATTTATAACCAAGCCTGTACTTAGACCAACACACATGAATGCATTTTTAAGACAATTTTAAACAGTGCTATATATTTTATGGGACATTTTGTGTTTAAATTTTTATTTTACCCAATGCAGTAGATATCCAGTTCTTCATCAATGGATTTTTAAAATCCAGTTTGAATCGAACTCGCATTCCTCGCATGCAAGACGCGCAATCTCTATGCTATCGGGGAGACATATACGACTTAAAGATGTGATGGATACTAGAGAATCAATATTTTATCCTTAACACTCAGTATTTTTATTCTAGGCTAAATATAAACAATGATATAGATTTTACAAAATGTTTTTATTACAAAATAAATAAACCTTCCTTCCTATGATTTAAACTCACTCCGATAAAAGTATTTTTCTCGTTTCAACTACGTTGAAATAAATTATTCAGAGACTTTCTCAAGAGCGAAACAACAATTTGAATGGCAAAATTTTACTAGAAGCAATCTACAAGTAAACATTGCATTCCGCTGTCGTATGTTCTATATTACGCCTAGTTTGAAAACCACTGGCGTCCTTTACTAAACTTTTAAAAGAGCTTTCGTTATTTCATATCCATTAATAGAAGCTTTTAAAGCTTTATGTTGTATTAAGTTATCTTTACATTAATTAAGTCACCTACATTAGATCAGGAAATTCATTATATTCTACACAATAGCGCAAAATGATAGGCGATTATATAATCATTTCTTTCCGCTAGGCGAGAAGTCAGCGTGCGTTGTTTTGGACCGGAGATCGCAGGTACAAATCCCACAGATGTAGAATTAATATATATATATATATATGCAGGCCTCGATTCCCAATAATTCACCAAATTTTGTTAAAAAAATTTTACCAAATAAGTCTTGACAATACGGGTTCCAAATAGTTCATTTATTAAGTGGTCATCTTTGAATTGTTGAGATTCATATTTTCTACTATTACTAAAGAGATATGGTATAAAAAAGATAACATTTAATATTAAATCAAGACACTAACTCCTTTTAACACACATTAAAGGTTTGCCTCGGTGGTCGAGTTAGTAAGCAAACGTGCTAGGAATCCTTCGGCACTGGAAAACGGGACCTCCAGAAAAAAGGTAACAAATGAAATGAATACGCAATTAATAAAGCAATTGACTGACAAATGATCCTCATGAAAAATAATACGTTAAAGTTTGTTGTATTGATATTCAGTTGCTCCACATTCGGAGTAGACAAGACTTTAAATATAGCTGTTAATAAAAATTAAATTGTCGTAATAAGCATTATCCACAATTACGATAATTGGTTGAACTTGATTTACAATTAAAAACTATGTGAAATTTGTGGTGATTAGTATTTGCGACTTGCGTTTTGATAGTCATCTTCAAGGTTTTTGATGAAGAAGAAAGTGTTTACAAACAGAGAATAAAATTTGGGGCTTACCCTAAAATAAGGATATCTCCCCGGTGGCCGAGTTGTCAATGTACGTGCGTCGGAAATGGAGATGGCAAGTTCAATCCCTACAACTGCTAAATTTCAAAAAATGTAGGATTGGATGCCCATTGGATTGAGCAGTTACTGACAGCTGATTCCCATAAACAAAATCTGTCAGGATATGCCTTCACATTGCAGATATCCATATACTTTATCTCTGGAATGGATATCTACGTATCGTGTAGATCCGTGTTCCACATCACAAATTAGCAACAAAATCATTTCTCTATTAACATTAAAATTTTACTTGTATATATCATATAGAAATAAACTCACTTAAGATTTACCAAAATAATTATTAATATAATTTACTTATACTCTTTATTTCCGACAACATGCAACATTTAATATAATATTGATGTTATTCAATATATTATAAATGGGTTTACATATAATATATATATATGTATATATTATATGTAATTTTTTGTAGTTGACAAGGACTGAAAAGTAATTACATATGAAATATTATAATACTACTGATATACTATCTACTTATCAGTATTAATTAATTAAGCTTATGGTATAATTAATTGAATAGGGATTTGGTAAACCTCTTGTGGAAATAGAGTGTGATTAATCTTTAACCATAAAAATCAATTACTTATCCACTTTAATAGGAGTATTCTTCGCATACTTAAGCAAATATTGAATCTCTCTCAAAAGGAGAAGAAAAAAATTAATTCTTCAATTTAGAGATATGTGGCTTAATTTTAAATAATAAATCTCCTGCCTTGACTATATTTTATCCTACATGGAGCATATATCATAGCACACAGTCACTGTGCAGCATTTTCACGATTCCGTCTTACCAGTAAATTACTTAATAGACAGAACAGTCTTGACGGGTAATTTAGATTTGATAGTGGACGTTTTGTGACAATGTAAAGAGAGTGCATAAGCTTTTATTAGTATTAACATCTTCCATTGCAGTGTTTCCTGTCGTATATTAATTATTGATTAGGTGATTACTACAAGTGATTTAGAAGCTCAAAAGTAAAAAAATTGAAGATATCTTGAGAAAGATCTTTTCAGTGTCTTTGGATGAATTTTTCGGATTAAGAATATTTTCTCCTAGTATCTCTATCTTCCGCATTTCATCATTTCAATTTCAATCTTCCAGTGTAATCGTCGTTTGTTCATTTGTGACTTCATGAAGAACTCAAAAATAAAATAAATAACAGGTAATTCCATGTTACGTTGTAAGGTTTTGCAGCGTCTAATTAAGACACGTGCTGTGAATGCCTTCAAAAAGCTAAATCTTGTTTGTCTCTTTTGTTAACTGATCAAATCCCAGCGTATTTGACAGAAAAGGATGCTAATATGGATGGATGAGAAGTGGTTGTGGTGGGGCAGGATCTTGGAGTTATGCAGATATAGTAGGAAAACGTAATATTTGGTGAAGAAAGAAAAACAATTTTCTTAGTGTTTTGTATTTGCATCCTTTCAAATTCAAAGCAACTAATAAGTAACGGAGAATTTTGGACCCCTAGATTATATAGCACATGCGGTAGCCAAATCATGCATATAAGGAGCTAATATGAAATCAAATTAAAGTATCGAAATTCACATTGCTTAATATTGCATTTTGGAATATATATAATTTATAAAGAAGAACAATGATTATTTTTTTATAAATGAAACAGATTTGTTATGGGATCATATCTCATATTGATGACAGCTGATTAGTCCACTTGAGATAAAAATTAATTAATAATACCACCTTGTTGCACCATGCTATATACAATCCCATATTAATTTGACATTTCAAATTACTTAAATATATTGAAAAAACGTCACATGAAAATTTGACACCTTCATTTGGATCTGAGACTTGCACTATAAAATACATAACTCTGCTATGTTGTATTCAAAACTATCAAAAGTATGTCGTTCTGTATCAAAATAATCACAGAAACCAATAATCAGTTATAACAATCTCCTGTAAATTTGTCAAAAGTGACTTAACAAATTGTCGATCTGTAATGTTTTTCCGAACAACAGTTGGATGCGTGGTGATATGGTGGTCCACATGAGAAGCTAGCAAGAAGCATTGAAAATAAAAAAGCAATTATTTTATAGACACAAGCATTTACCCCCTAGTTATAACGTCACTGCCACACCGCCAGCTTAGGTGTTTGCGTGCTGTCTCACTATTTCAAAGTCGGAATATTTCTTTCGTGGGTACATTTATTATGCATGAGCAGCTTTGCTTACATTGAAATATTATTTCACGAGAAGACATAACGTAGTTGGAAATTCTTGCACAGAAGACAGCGGTAGCTTTGCATCAAACCACAGCTGTTATATTTACACTCTTAATTGTGCTTTCCTCCTCGCTCACGATGGCTTATTTATTTTATATTTTGCAGAAATTTCACTCCCTACACCTTTTTTAATGTTATATAAACTAGCAAAGAATATTTTACCATCGTCCCAAGTCTGCTCTGAAATCGAGCTACGAAGATATATATATCATGAAAATAAACAGACTACAATAATATTTAGATTACTACAATGCAAGACTAATTTTGACAGATTCTTCACCAGAATCGATCATCAGCCAGTGGTGATCGGCTTATTTGGCCTCACATTTTGAAATTTCTTAGAAAGTATTACAGCTATGGTATTAAAACTGGCAACCTCTGTTTAACAGTTTTTCACAAGTTTACTTTACATACGTAGTATATGGATCTTTGCAATATATAGACTTATCTTGATAGATTTTTTTACCAGATTAAATTGTTTTTAATATATTAGTCATCCTTTTTATTCATAAATACTGAATTAATCTACCATTACTCATGCCAGTGTGGAGAGCTGTTTAACGAAATTGCTTCTGTTATTGATATTTTCCAGCTGTGTGAGAGTGAGTTAAGATAGACGGTATTTTTATATATATTTTAGAATAGGACCTGTCTAACTTTCTTGATAGACTCCTACCTATATATCGTCGTATTACTGGCAAAAGACGTTAAAGTAAAATAGTGAGATTTGAGATAATCGAGTTATCTCTATTGTCTACGTTTTACGACAATTTTATTTGTATTATTTGATAGAAATTGTAGTAAAATGTATTTAACAAAGAGACCCAAACATTAAAACTCGAGTATCTCAAACTTTTTACTTTAACGTTTTTTGTCAGTAATACGACAATATGTTTTTTTTTTAAATATTTTATAGTATTTTTTGTTATATTCGTGTTCTAAATGCTTTAAGCCAAGAATTTTGAATGTATTAACGCATTTTGAAAATGAATAGTCTTGCATCTTTAGATTTCTTTTAATTCTTAGAAGCTGTGGAATTCAAATACACAATATCATTTATATGTAGCACATGCTTACGTATATGTTACTGTAGAGCCAAGGAAGAAGAGAAATAGAAAAAAGTTTTAAAGTATCTTAATTTTGTATTTTATAAAGACATTTAAATAATATCATTCTTTGTTACTCCATCTATACATGGCTGCTCACACATAATTATTAATACATCATAGAGCAACACCAGTGAAAACTTTTTCTCAATAATAAACACGCTATTTCCTTGCCACCAATTTAATGTGTTGTTTTTAACATAAAGCCATCTTCACACGTGTACATATTTGCACTCGAATATTGTGATACGATAATATTATTATGTATATCTTTTAATAAGAAAAATGTGAGTACGAAATCGATGTGCGTGTAGCCCGCTACTCGCGCACGCGATGCAATAAATCCGTGCGTAGCAAGCAGTGCATCTGCGAAGGTGTACCTTAGCTTAAACTAACATGAAATTGTAATAATGCTAATAGAATATTATAAAAGATATATGTAATTGAATATTTGTACCAAATATAAAGCATTGCTTTAACTCTATGTGTACTAAATGAAACACAATTCATATATTTATTAAGAATTACCATGCCAATTTCACAGAAGGAATCTTTGAAAATACATACAATATAATGTATCAAAACCATTATTATTTTATAATTTTAACAAGATATACTGCTATAAATAATTATTAAGTGTGTTTTCTTCATCGTTTATATCGTTATTAGACAAACGTGGTTCATTCTAAAAATTCATATGTTTAGAATATCCATTAAAAATATATATATATGCCATGTTCGCTCCCAACATGGAGCAAATGGACCTACTCATTGTGAAGATATCCACTTCGAAAGAGAAGTTTATAGATTTTCGCAATGTGAAGTTGACAGATTATTTTTCACGAAAATTGTTTGTCAGACAATTATTTAACACCATGGGCATCCAGTCTTGCATTTTTCAGATTTTTAAAATCCTACAGATGGGGAATCGAACCGGCATTCCCTGGATCGCTAGGCGCGCACGCTAGCAACTACACTACCGGGGCTAAATATCTCTTATGTTTTTTTTAGATGTATTATACTTCTATCTGAGAGAAATCACAAATAGGGTATAGATTAACCAAAGTAATTGTAAATAACTATTGATTAATTACAACTATGGCTGAATTATAGATGTGTGGTGTATAACACTAGTTAAAAAGAATGTATCATATACACGAGTATATTTTATAATTGAAGTTGTAATAACAGTGCGGCTGTGAAAATACATTCCACCAGGCATTTCTCCGTAAACTTATTTTAGTTATTATTGTTAATATGATCGTCCACGTTCAATAAAAAATCACTCAATACTTAGTCGAGCTTTAAAAATTACGTACGTTTTTTCATTTCGTACTGCTTAAAAATAGTGTAGTGTAAATTATAAACTTTCTACGCTTCAAATGAAAATAAATATTAGTACCTTGGTACGTGTTGTATTAATATATTATGATTATATAAATTTTCTTATGTTTTTTTTCAGTTAAATGGACCACATATAACTTAAAAATGTGTTAACAAAAATACTGAATGTGTGAATATAGCATTATCCAGTTGTTGAAGCACTGTTTCCTGTTAATTGGCTACCCCTTGACGGAGCCTACTCCATTAGCCAAGACAGTCGGTATCTGGCCTTCCACGCCCTACTCCTTGTATCGTGGCTGGATGATGAATGGCCCTCACAATGGCTAACACCATTTATCGCGCCGTATCGCCATATATCTAGTTAGCGTCCGGCGGGGAAGGCCCGTTCATGAATCACCCTAGGGCAGCCTACTGTGGAGCTATGCGCGGGCAATTAAACTGTTTTTTAAATCAATATTGTATATTAAAGCTTAAAGTCAATACAGCGTAAAAAGCTACTTTTGTAGTATAATATGTATGTAATTTTAATGACAGGTTTTATTTATCATACTATTGTTGTCATTACTAAAAGGTTAACAAATTTCAAAGCGTAAATGTTAGCGTCCACGCTTAGCAATCCGGTGAATGCTTTGACTATCTTCACATATGTTGCTTGTCCTCCCTTTTAATGTATTTATCATATTTTTGTTATAATTGTATAACAAGTAGTACAATAAGCCCGAATAAATATTAGCATCTCCGATCTACCCGGTAGCGTAGTTGGTAGCGTGCGCGCCTATGGGGAATACGGAATCGATTCCCCATCTGTCAGATTTAAAAAATTCAAAAATACAGGACCGGATGCCTATCCGGTTGATCAATTATCTGACAAACGATTCTCGTGAAAAATAATCCATCTGTCAATATGTCTTCACATTCCGGAAATCCATGTATTCCTCATTCGGAGTTGATATATTCACACTAGTTGATGTGCCCACCATTCACTCCCCCATTTCTTACAGCTGGTCTTAATCAGACGTATCCCGGATCTCTGATACCGAGAAACGATCTATTTTATTCGACGGGAATGTCCCAGGAGTAAATATGAATTCAAAATAATAAATAATAAACAAATCATTCCATTCAAGCTTTAAAGTATCTATTACACAGTTTTGACAGATGTTTTTCACGATAATTTGCTGTCAACCAAAAAATCAATTTTTGTACTGCAAATAGACTGTGAGCAGAATTTTATTTTATCTTTATCCAAAGCAGAATTCAAATGATATCTTTTTAATAGATATGTGATTTTCTTTAGTATGAGTACGTGAGAAAGTCTTCATAAACTTCCTTTTATTTCATATTTTTTCCCCTATTTTTATAATGAGTGTTATCTAATGGTGTGAATTGTATAATAATATAATATAAACCGGTGAATTAGAGTTATTAATTAACAATATATTTATCTTAACCCCGCGCACGGCTCTCAGTAAAAAGCTTATAGGATAGCATTGGACAAACATTGCACTCATACTCGCGAGAGCTTTGATGTAGGCGGAACAAGGGTTGGGCGGATTTCGCAGTGGGCGAGTGGCCGCCCTAAGTGGGTCTCGGCCGCCCAAAACTGATGCAATTAGTCGCTATCATTTAACTTGAGTAGAAGTTTTGATAGCGAAAAGCTCTTTTGGATGCCATTTATAATGATTATTATTGCAATATGAAACAACTACTTTATAATGCATTGTATACACGCATTGAACAAGCTTCTAAATGCATGAACAAGTCAAAAATAGAATAATTAATTCTATTTATTTGCCGTCAATTTCGAACAATTCATTAACTCTTAGCATGAGATGTTCACCAGCGATATCTCAACGGTGATATACCTCAAAAACCAGGTTTCGGAAGTTTTCAGTAAAACCTCTACAATAGGTTTTTTTTAGCTAAATTTTGTCATAATTTTGTATCCTATGTTTAATATCATATCGACTGCGGAAAGAAAAAATTGCATAACCCTCAATTTCTCGAAAGAGCTTTTATTCGATATTCAGAATGTACGCAACTTAATACACGTTCTTGAACAGGATATAACCTAAAAATGCCGAATTAGTGTATGAATTAAAATTTAAGTTTGAAAAAAAGATAACCTGTGAAATTGGCGACCAGGAAAAAAACTTTCAACTAGTAAATTTGATCGATTTTTATCAAATAACTTATTAAATTAATATCATGTTAAGTAAATGAAACACTTGGATTAGTATTCATGAATTTCAATATTGTGCCTGTGTAATGTTTTAACTTTAGCTTAAAATCATTAAATAAATGTTTTTGTGCCTCCTGTAAAACTTTTTCTATCTGGGCCACGTCATTTTTCCGTTCTATAGTCGATATCATTGTTTTACCTATTGTTGGATATGTTGTATTATAAGCGATGTATCATTTTGTTAAGAATTTTCAATGTAAATATTAGTGTCACAACCACGATAGTTGTCAGTAAAATTAGTTAATTTTTTGACATTAAAATTTGATATAATTGACTTTTTTTAAATAATTGTCTTCTCTAACATTACAGTTGTTATTTCAAAGCATTTACAACGTAATTTATTAAATTAATAACAAAACATTTTTAAAAAAGAAAGTTGATTTAATAAAAGGCATATAAAAATAAAAATAAAAAGAATTTGCAGAAAAAGAATAAAGAAAGTGCCCACCAAAAGAGTAAGACAGATTCAATTCTCAATATGCATACGACAGGATCCATCTAATCACTGTCTCTCAGGTAGAAGATATCAATAACCAAGGCAATTTTTTTTACCATAACAATCGCCCTCCGTATTGGCACGACCACTGGCACGTAAGCTCTACAGTTTGGAATAAAAAAACAGCTGAGGTTTTTGATTTTTCAGATATTTATCAGTGGCACTTAAGCCGATAGTTGCACGATTCTCGATTAGGCTATGCACGCGTAAAAAATGCTTTGTTAGATACACACATATTCACTCTTGGCTCTAAATACAGAATTTGCGCAAAATCTAAGATGCATGACCAAATACCTAATAAATGGAGAAATAAGCCAATTACCAATAATTGTGAATATAAAATATATGAAGGTTAGTATATACATTATGGAGATGGTAACAAATACGTATCTCTATGTATTAAAAATAAATATATCGTCAACAAAATTAAAGAAATAAATAACGAACTCATTTTACACGCATGTATTTGTTCTCACACGTCAGTTGATAATTATTCAAATTAAAATGTTCATTTCTCTATAAAATATGTGTAAAATTTCAAAACATTATGTAATCATTTTAATGTAATGAACATCCACCAAGGATTAATAGTATACAAAATTAATTATAAAATACAAAATATTACAGGGAAATAAAGGTCCAAAGTCGTTAATATCACCATGAACAATGGCTCGAAATGGAATCGGTGACATCCACGTATGGAATTAATTACGCTGATAATTTGGAAGATATTAATGGCAACGAAAGTTCTACAGAGATAGACTGAGCAATAAGTTATGGGGGAACGCAGGCCAGGCTTTATATGCGAATATTTACACATAATTACACAATGTTAGTGGCTGATATATTTTTTAATCATTTGTTATTGAAAACATTTTTATTTTTGTTGAATATTTAGTTTACCATTAGGCCGCGAGTACGATAGATGCCACGGCGACAGAGCGACGGCGACAGAGCGACGGCGAAAAAACGATGGAAACAGTGATACAAAATAACTACGAATAGGTGAGTGAGCAAGTGAGCAAGTTGTTGTGGCGGAAATATTTTGTCGCGGTGCTGATTTTTTTATTACCATTTTCGCTCCCAAATTGGAGCATATGGATCTACACAATGTTGAGATATTCACTCCGAGAGTGGAGTATATAAACCTCCGCAATGAGAAGACGTCTTGACAGATTATTTTTCACAATAATTGTCGGACAATTGCTCAACCCAACGGACATCCACATCCAGTCCTGCATTTAGATGCGGATTCAAACCCGCATTCCCCGGATTGCTAGCCGCGCACGCTATCATCTACGCTAACCGGGGAGACATGAATTTACTCACTATTTATAGCTATTTTGCATCTCTCTCACCATCTCTTTGCCACAGTTGCCCTGCTATCCTCCGCGCTGCCTAACACTATTGAACAAGAATAATGATCAAAATATTTACAAATTTACACTTAAATAAATAATAATATATTATTTTTTAAAAATTCAGTAGCCACTATACGGCGTGATAGTTTATGGCCAGAACGGATGAATTAATAATAAAATTTTTAAGTCCAGTAAATCAAATTTTCGTTCCTTCGTGGCATGAAGTTTTATAATATGTTCCACAACGTGTTGAATAGATTTTTTATTACCTAGCTATTGATTACACGGGTATTCAATGCGTTGAACAATATTGACTGATAAACGATACTTCAAAAACTATCAAATAAGTCGGATTATTGATTATTGATAATATACGTGTATGAAGATTTATATGCTACACTTTCGTGGATGAGACTTAAGAAAATCAACACCTTCATTTTATTTTAAAATAATCATTTTTTTATACCATATTCGCTGCCAAAGTGGGCATATGGATCTCCGCAATATGAAGACGTCTTGACAGATTATTTTTCACGAGATTTGTTTTTCGGACAATCGCTCGACGCAATGCATAATAATGCGCAAATAATAAAACGCAAAAAAATTAGTAACATCTGTTGCTTCTTTTTACTTTAAAAGTGGTATCAGCACGCGTTTCTGGCTGTTACACGTGCTGTCGATGCTTCAGGAAAGCCTTCTTTCTGGTTGTCTCATTTTCCAACCCACCGGATTTTGAGGATCTCAAAGTTTATCAATACTACATAATTGATTAATATTTTCGACTGATGCTGCTTGATGGAAATTGATTTTAAATTCTAAATTA